>PVLD010003314.1:0-145092 GCA_004027595.1 Dinomys branickii | reverse complement strand
CTGGGGCTTTCCCGCGTCTCGCCACGGCAGTTTGGGCCGCCCTACCGCATCTCCCCCGGCAGCTCAGAGAAACACGTTCAGTTTGATCTTCCCAGCCGAGGTCCCGGCATTCACGCTCGCCAAGTCTGTCTCGAGCTGGTGGTGTTTATCGAGGAGGATCGCTCCTTTGCTGCTCACCTGGTCGCCATCTTCCCGGAAGACTAGTGATTCTTTCTTACTAGAACAGTCCCAATACTGTGATATTAACCATCATCACAAATTACCCTTACATAGTGCATTGTATGATCCTAACACTGCTCTAAGAGTTTAAATACATAAACTCACTTAAATCCTTCACTAAGAACTACTTACATTATTATTATCCCCTTCTTACAGATTTCCTTCACAGCTGAGAGATGGTAAGGATGGAGAAAGAGAGAGAAAAGTAGGGAATGTGGGATTAGAAGCTCTCTTTGCATTACAGATACTTCTGAACTATTTGCTTTTAAATCATGGGCCTTGATCAAATAAAAATATATAGTATCTAACCTAGCAGGTGACCAGGGTTGGGCTGACCAGCACTTCTGAAGGGAACTACTGTACAATTTGATGTGCAATTCTTATGGATTCTTGGGCGTGAACTGGCAGAATAGCCTATATCACATGGCATGTAGACTCCCTGGAGTGGACCCTGATGTGGGAACAAGCCAAAAGGTTATTTGATTTTGATGAACATTCTCCACTAATCTACATGAGATGTTTAATTAAAACTTATTTACATGGGGAAATTTGAGTACTATAAACAGCCTAATAATTGAGTGATGGATCTCAATTTCTTAATGCCAAAATCTTGACATTTTTATGTTTGCAATGGAACACAAATAGTTTGGAGCATAAATGGCATTTTATACCATGCTTTCTGCGTTTAGTATGATATCTACATGACAGGACTTTTTATGTAGGATTGTGTTTGGTAGAATTCACCTTTTTATGAGCAATAAAAAGGTTTAAACATGATACAGCATGGTATAATTGTATACCATATACAATTATATGGTATATAAAACAGATGTTGTTACTGTGCTATTTATATGTGACATCTCTGACAATAGTGATGTGAGACCAAAGGTTTCAGCTGGTGGTTTCTTATAAACAGATTGAATGGAGGGTCCTGCTGAAACAGCACTTTTGAAGTTTTGTTTCATTTCAAACAGTACTTGGATCTTGTAAACATGTTCTGTACAGATCAGAAGATTTAGAGCACACTATACACTGTCTAAATGAAAACATAATCTAAATGTAAGGAGAAGTTGTTTAAAAAATGAGGGTATATCAAATGGAGTGGGTGACCTCAGCATATTTAGGGGTCAGTGGTAGAGTCAGAAATGAATTACCCCGCATTAGAGAAGCTTGACGGTACAATAGTTTGGGGAAATTGGAAAGAAATAGGTAAAAATAATAGGTCAAACCTATTACATTGACTTTTCTTCGGTGTAATTTTGTGCTGAAAAGCATTGAACCACATATCACCTAGTGTTTACTGGAGAAGAAAGCAGTGAAGCTATTACGTTTTGATGAAATAAAACAATCAGTTGGGCACCATGTGTGTTGGGGGATGCTTAGCACTGGTATTGGTCACTGGAGTATCTGACAACCAAACAGGTTTTGCCCATTTGTATTTAACACGTAAAGAATAGTCTGAAACCCTGCAGATTATGAATATTTTGGCAAACCCGGAATGCCTCCTTTAAGGAGTAAATGAAATCCATTAGTACCAAAGGAATATTTATTAAAGATGTAGAATAAGCCCTGTAAGAGTGATTTTCCTTCATATCATATCACTTGGCAAGAATAATAATTTAAAAATTACAATGTTAAATTTTAAAAGTTTTTGGCTACAGAATTCATGGAAGTTGGATATCAATCTTAGTATCTATGCCTTTCATAAGAATGAGTTTCAAAACAGAAGCTCTTTGAAGTATATTATTTTAGACCGGTGAACTGAGGCTAAATTTAATTAAGAGGATCTTATTACCCACACCTCTAAGCATGTACATTTCTCCATGATTCCTGCTTTGAAACAAAGAATGAACTCTTCCTATGTGAGAAGACTGATACAGGGTTACAGGTGGGGAGTGTTTTCCCTCTCACAATGGCAGGATAAAATAACGGACGAAGTCTTTAGTTGACGTCACCCTTAGAGGGATTGTTTGGCTCTCATGACAGCCTGGAGCTGGGGTTCATTATGCTCGTGCCCGTGGTAGCCTCCTTCCTAAACTCATACCCAGCTTTGGCCACGGGAGAGAACAAGTATGTTGTTAGATCCGGGAGCTCTGTATGAGTGAGCTCCATTCACTGAAAATGGAATGTTCCAAAATTCTTGTGCGTAGAGTTAGCCAACTCTAGAGTGGAATTTAGGGCCCACTAGGAGAATCCTTTCATTTTCTGGAAGTGATAGGGAAGCTGAAGTCCAAGCGGGCAAGAAACGTGCCTTCTAGTGTGGTCCTTCTGCATTCCCTAGTTCAGTCAGTGAGGTTACCCCCTACTTTGTTATCTGCCAGAAACCAGGAAGTCTTATTTCCACACCTCTTTATTTTCTAGAGGTTCCCCTAAGTCCGCTTTCCTTCTCCCTCTTTAATATCCAGCTTGGCTATCTTTTAACAACAGCTCTCAGTATATGGATTAGTCCAATAGTAAGTCATCAAATCACTTTGCTATAACCTGCTGCCTTACATTATATTCTCTAATCTCTGCTGGACTTTCCCCAGTTCCTACATGAGGGTACTCCAAAGCATCAGCTTCTACTTGAGTGCCATTCAACAGGCTCACCAGCTGAGAGGCTTTTGGAGGCAAAGCTCAGCAGGGTATGAAAGTTACCGTTTTTTACGCCTTCCTTCGTGTAGCTGTCCACATCCAGGTCCTTCTCCAGTCTTTCTTTCTCTCTTTTTCTTTCCCTGTGACTCCATTCTTAGCTCCCAGAAGACTTGCCCTTGTGTAACTCTCCCTCCAGGGCCCTGAGATTAGAGTCTGAGGGGATGAACACGCCATGCATGGGCTTCTTCTTGGAGACGTGTCACCCAGTTGTCTATGGTATGGTAAATACAACTGTTGAAGCCAGAGAGGTTCTTCTTCCAGTATCCTTTCATCTTTCACTCTGCCCTAAAACCTTGAGTATTATATAAATTATTTTCTTTCTTGGCACGAAGATTGCAGTTTTCCTTAAAATCTGGCCCAATAAATAAACATTTTACTGTTTTAAATTCTAGGCTTCTTATGTAGACTCAGTTAATTGTATCTGTTCCTTAAATAACCATTGTCACTCTTCTCATATATATCACCAGAAAACCTTTCAAGCACAAATATAATCTTATTTTTCCCTTAACATCTATCCATAGTTTTCCAGTCATCTATAACTAAAGACAAAATACTTGGGATGATACCCACTGCTCATCTGTGTCTATCCAGCCCAACTTTCATTCCTCACTTTGCACTGCTGCCCGGCACAGAGCAGTCTTCAGGGAGCATCCCATATTCAATGCGGAGCAGGGTACCAACTAAATGCTCAAAAACATGGTCTTAGCCACCCTAATCCACCGAGGCTTCTAAAGATCCATGTGCTCTTTGCTCTTGCACCTTTTTCCTTTACTAATGGCCCGCAGTTTCACTTCATCCTCCTCCAACCGGCTTCCTGGACTCACTCCAGAGTCTCCCTGGGAATGGTTCCTGCCTAAGCCCTTCCTTACCTTGTGTCTTCTTCTTTACTCTCATAGCACTTAGACTGTATTAAAGTTGAACTTGTCTCCATGGGACCATGAGACTGTTTATTAGTCCGTTTTTATATGTCATGCCTACCATCTTAGCAGCCAGATGAGCATATATTTTTTATTACCACTTTCTTACTATTAGGTTACTAGTAGGTTAGTAGATACAGACTAGAAGCCTTTGAAATGGTCATGTGGACTGTGGACTAAGTTCCAAAAACAGATCTTCCCTCCCTTTCCACCCCAAGAAGGCCCTACTAAGGTTCTCTTTATGATTTCCGCCATGTTGGTGTGGGAGAAATAAAATGCACACTTCTGTACCTGTCTGCATGATTCCAGTTCTTGCAGAATTTCTATCAAGGGGGATTCTTTTTGGGACTTGGTATTCCAAATCCTTTACCTTCTGAATAATGGCTACACTGTTACCAAATACTACTAAACATATGCTGGTCTCATATTAGACAATAAATGAATAAATACATGGATTTATCTTCAAGAGACCATAACCCCATAAATATTCCCATGTCTGTGTATATTTAGTCTATCTATCTATCCATCTATCATTTATCATCTAATCTCCAGAAGCCTATAAAAATCTAGATGGTCTTTATTAAAGAGAATTCAGATAGTATGGTAAAGCTACTTATCACAATCACAATAAACTTATTTTTTAGGAACTACTTCTAAAGTCATTGAAAGATATTGGATACCATCTGTTGCCCTTCTCCTACATGAAAAGGCGCCATAAAATTTGAAAGTATAAATTTCCCTATGATAAAGATACTATGCGTTACATTATAGTGTTGCTAAAGCTTTTATTTGACTTATGAAAACTACAGATAAAGTGCATACCCTGTACTTAAACAAACAAACAAAACACAACACACATTCAAAGGCAGACCCAGGTTAAAGAGTGACTTTTATTCCTCTCCTTGCCCAATATGTATGCCTTCTGCTCCCATGGCCAGCTTAGCTGTTATATGGGGGACTTGCCTTGCTGACCTCAAATATATTGCTCAGTGGTTGTTCGGTGAATCTGAGAAATTGTTCTGTGAGAGATAGGCAGATCTTTGTTTAAGCCAACTTGAACAAAATAACTTTGGGTGGTATATGACTGGTTTTTCACCAGTTTTTATGGACTGTTTCTTTCTTGTTTCCCACTGGTATTTTTCATGGGAACTCTTATGGTTTGTTTGGAAACTTATTTAAAAACCCGTCTACTGACCTCAACAGAACATTGGTGTGTGAGAAGATATCACCATTGTTAGCTTTTTATAGAATTACTGTGAGATCTGCTTATTTTTGAATAGATGTCTTTAAACATTTTGTGTTGAATAGGAACCCCTGCTTGCCTATCCCTGTGCTACTTTTTTGTGGGGGGCAGCTTGGGTTGGAGTGGCTGAATGATTCCTTAGTATTCTTCCATATCCTGGAGACTAGCTGCCTCTCTCTCAGTACAGTACAAATATTTACCAGTTCCATAAGAAGTTGAGGTGATTGTCATGAGCACACAAATTGCCCAAGAGGTTTCTGGCTAGCTTGTCCATAGAAATTGTTCCTATAATTAATAAGAAATTACACTGTTGCAATACTTTCTTTGCTGAGGAAAAGCAGTGACTATCCTTGCCCATTATGAAATGCATGTGGCCAAATGTGCAGTTGTAGTCTGTCATAGAGCACTTGGCATCTGTGCTAAAGAGGTGAAATTATGATCCTGGCAAAACAGCCTGGGTGGGTATCAAACACACTGGTGCCAGGCAAACGCCCAGCTCTGGCTTGTGAAATCATAATGGGGGCTCTTCACACCTCCACAGGAAAGCTTTAGCTGGAATCAATAGCCAATTTTTGCCATGCCCGATGACCAAACAATATTATGGAAGCAGATTCATTCTCCCATGGCAGCAGTTATACCTAAGCTACTTTATTCCTGGCTTTTCTTCCTATTTCATAGACCATTATTTCCTCCAGCATACTAAAGATCACCTAATGGGATAGGAGATAAAGGTATATAAGTGGTAGTCATGTTACTCATTTTTCTACTACTTAAGAAAAAAAACGCAGTGATACTGCTATAGATAGCATGCTTTTGTGTTAATAGTGCTAAAATGTATTTTTATTTTCAATGTTCAGCACCAAGGAGGACGTTTTGGTATATTTTTGTGTTTTAGTTTTGGCTTAGTGTAAAGGTTAACATACCATGTTATCCAACCTTGAGTGCTTGTACCAAAACTAGAATGTAAAATGTCTTAGCTTTCTAAGCAATGGTATTAATTTAATTCAGATGCTGCACTTCAAAATTTTAGCTAAATATTGAAGTTCGAATTCTCTGCTCAAGCCTCATTAGTAGTGATTAGCTAACACAAATGCATCTCTGATTTATGCATGTCTAAAAATGATTCTGAAAACACATCTTGTGTGGGGTTGATTGTTTTTGTGTACAGTTTTGTCCTTCTAGGCCATGTTCTTCAAACACTGTAATCAAGTGGGCACCTTGGGATATAACAGTGGCAGACGCTTGTGCTCTGCACATTAACATTATAGATACACTTCTAAAAATTGAGAAGAAAAAAATTGAGAAGACATTTTTTGTGATAATGAGAGGTTGGGACTAAATTTTAAAGGAAAGAAAATTTATACTGTGAAAGTTTCTACTATAAAGATACTACAAAAGATCATACAGATTTCCAAATCAATTTCTGACATTTTGAAATGTTTTGACAGTTCTTCATTTGTATAAAACTTCATGTGTAGCAGCCTCATTGACTTGTTTTTGTTTAGTCTGATTTTATGTGATCGTTTTTACCTCTGTTGAGTTGGTGAAAAAATAATTTAACATTTTTTCAAGGCTCTAGCTGGCACAAGGAAACTTTGGATCCAGCCAGGAAATTTTTTCTATGGTCTAATTTTCACATTGCAATGAGCATAAAATTTGCATCTAGTTTTATTTTTCACTCTCTTTGCTGGTATTTATGTAATGCAGAAATAAATGTTGCAGAGTGTTAATTAACCAAGGAGAACATGACCATCGGCACCATCTATTTAGTCAACCTGTTAAATTCATAGAGGTTCAGAATTGGAGGGTAAAGAGCTATGTTTTGGAACAGTGTCACTGAATTGATGTTTCAGACAAATAACACAGCTCAGCTGCACTGACCCAAGTGTTGAAGGAGATATTCTTCCTTAATCCAAGGAATTAAAATGTTCTTTATTCTCCCTTCAAAATATTGACAGAAGTCTTTTGGTGACCCAAGTATGGTGGTGCAAGCCTATAATCTAAGCACTTGGGAGGCAGAGGCAGGAGGGTCCCTGAAAGTTGGAGGCCAGCCTGGGCTACATAGTGAGTTCAAAGCCAGCCTGAGCTACAGAGCAAGACCCTGTCTCAAATAAAATATAACAAAACAAAACAGAAATCCATTGACAGAAAAGTAACTCGATGTTAATATGTTGTGCATAGACTACAGATTAATACAGATAATAATGAACCTGATCTTCAATGTCCTTGTTGTTTTCTTTATAAAAAATGTTAATTTTCAGGAATTTATCTTAATTTTCTGAATGTTGTAACTTTATCTGAATTCCAAGTACTCTAAATGTACCAGGAAGCAACAGAGAATCCTGTTATCTTATATTATGTATGATGTAACAAACTGTTAGATTTCTTTTCTGTAGGGCTGTTTATTCTCCCCTCCACACTAGAATTATCTATTCAGGGATAAGACCTCTCTCATTTTTTTCTCCAAGGAGGTTGAAGAATCCATAGCAACTTTCTACTCTGCTACCTGGGAGTGATTGTGAAGATGAGATTTTACCCCACTTGCAAGCTGACAAGTTCACCTGCCACTTTTTATGGATGCTAGCAAAGAACATGAGGCCTTTGGGTTAGAAGTCTTCCTTAGTGATGGTGCGATATGCAGCATGAACTTTGAGGATACTTCCCTTCCCCGCAAGTCTCATGGAGGAGAAGCGAAATGACCTAGGTAGTTGCTATACACACAAGGATTTGTGGCACAGCTGAGGACCTCTGAGCATAGGAAAGCCTCATCATTTACAATGGAATATATTTAAAGCTGATCAACTGTGCCCTGGAGGGAGATACCACCCCTGTCTTCTAAGGCTGTTTGCCATATGTTTTACTGCCTTTTGTATTGCTATAAAAAGATACCAGAGGCTGGCAACTTTATAAAGTAAAGAGGCTTATTTGGCTCATGATTCTGGTGGCTTGAATGTTCACACAGCATGTGCCAGCATCGTAGCAAGGGCTTTCTGGCTGTGTCACACACAGCAGATATGCAGATAGGGAACCATCTGCATGCAGAAGCATGTGTGTGGCCTCACTTTATATCACACTGCTGACATTTTTAATGTTGATTTTTATTAGCGCATGTTTGCAGTGCATAATGACTGCACTCTCCCGGGGAGCTGGTACATGTATGTAACACATCTCAATCCTTTTTACATTCCCTTCCCGTCCACACGTGCTCTCCTCCTTCTAAGAACAAATCTGCTCATGTGAGAGCTGACCCACTACTGTGAGAAGGTATCCATTTCTTCATGAAGTGGAGCCCCTGTGCCTTTCTGCTCTGCCACATTCAGGACCAAGGTTGCAGTCTAAGATCCAAAACATAACATCACAGAAACACCCCTGAAATGTCATACCAGAGCAGAATCTGATGTAAAATGTGCAGAAACATTGGAGAGAATTGTGTCTTAATGCTGCCAAGTGAAAATTCTCAGGCATGACTCAATCCATTTTTCCTAAACAGTACACCCATGTTGTCCTCTCAGGAACCCATGGAGGTAGATGAAAACTAAACCAGCATTAGTATAGTATTTGTATTAGAGCTACAGCCATCTAAATAGCTACTGGCCACTTTCTCATTCCCAAAGCCTCAAAGTCACAATACACCCCAAAATCCATTGCACATAAAGACTGGGGGTGCAACACAGTCCCCTCAGCTCAGAAAAGCTCTTCTTACCTCCATCTCTGTGTAGTCTGGAGAACTTAAATATTTCTTAGCCTACTAATGTCAGCTACAGTAAAAAAGAGTTAAGTTTGATTAACACATTGATAAAGCAAAGAATACCTTACAGATAAATACAATTCCCTTTCTGTGGGTCTTCTACTTTACCTTACTGTCCCTGTCTTGCTCTGTTGGACATTGTTCGAAGGATTGTATGAGACCCTTGAGAGAAGCTCATGTAAAGGCAGAAGGTTCTCTCCATGTTCTGTCACTCTCTCTAGTCCCTAGTAGCCCAGCCAGTTTTCCAGCTGCCTTTGTTAGTATGCGCTCTTAGGGAAGAGCTGCTGTGAGGTTTGATGTGTTGTGCTAAGTTCTGTCTTGGAGTCTGTCGATCAGCAGGGCCTGTAGTTGGAGCTAAATGTGCTCTGGGCCTATGCCAGTGTAGGATGGATGGGGACATTCACAAGCCATGAGGGACAAAGTGTTAAGACCTCTGCTTTTTCAGTGTGAGTATGGCAGTGGCAGTACATGAGAGCAGACATTGATTTTGGGGTAATTAAAGAAAAATGTAGTACTATGAAAATTTGATTTTGCTGTGTAAACCTAACATTAATTGTAGTCATTTATGTGAACGACTTCACATTTATCTCTAATTGCCATGCAGCACAATGATTATTCATAATATTAAATATGTGTCAGATCAATGTCTTTAAGTTGCATTGATTTTAACACTAAAATCTGCTCATGTGTGATGCTGTCTTCATTTGGCTGGATGTCTACTAATGTAGCAGAGCTTCCTGTTTACAACTTAAACATTTATTTATTTTTAGTGGGTGGAGAGACTCATTTGCATTAGAAAAATCAGATTTCAAGTCATTTTGACTGTGCGGCATCATGGACAGTAGAATCCTCTTGTCATGAGAACAGAATAGTGCTTTGGAATAGCAGGAGTATGAGCCTTTTAAAATTTGGGGTCCAGTAGCTCATCATCTGGTGTACGCATCTTTTAAAAAGATTCTTCTATTTTGTTATTATCAGAAAGTGATATTAGCGAATCCTAAAAAATATGATGTTTTCCTTTATGCCAGTCAAGTGGAGGTGTATACAGTATCCTTGATATGCTGAAATAAATTTAATTAAAAGACATTAACTGTGCAGAAGGATATGAATAATTCTTGCTTTCTAGATTGGGATTCACCTTTCTCTTCTGTGGTTTTGTCTGTCTATCTGACTATTAATTTCACCAATGTATTAACCAAGACCACTTTGCTTTAGAACATATTGACAAATAGCTAAAGCAAATGTGGTATCTATACACAATAGAGCACCACTCTGACATGAAGATAAATTTGAGTCATTGGTAGGAACATGGATGCATCCTGAGATGAAAATGTTAAGTGAAATAATTCAGACACAAATCACGTGGTTTTGCATATAGAAGACCCAAATTATGAACAAAGAGAAAAATGAAAGGTAATAGTGAATAGAGAGATAGATCTTTCTCAAATGGGAAGAAAATCAAGAGATGGAGGGAGAACGGAGGGAGGAGAGGGACGGGGACACAAAAGAAATTGTAATGTGTTGCATATGTGAACAAACTCCTCACAAGGAGTGTACACATCATTTACTGTAAACGTGTACTAAAAGAACAATAAAAAATTAAAGAAAAGTCGATTTGGCACGATGTTACAGTGTAGCAAAACAAAACAAGGAGTCTTAGGGTAAATGAATATGCAATCAGGGTTAGTTCCGTCATATAACGTTTTCATCACTGCAAGGGGATTACTGAATATTGATCTATCCATCAAATACTTATTGACTGTCTACCATGTGGGCCATACATTTGGTTTTCAGCAATTAATTAACAGGTGAAGCTTACTAGAAATGAGGTGATTTTAAGGTTTAGACTTCAATCATAAGGTCCTTTTAATACTTTCCGTTTAGTTTTGAAAGGAAAGTAGAAAACTTTGCTTTTATTATAAGTCAGTGTGAACTATTTATCTATATCCAGGTTATCTGCTAGATTTTAGGTCACTTTCAAATTCTTTGATGCTGACTTTATAGTGGAAAGAGAAAGCTTGTGCTTTTCTGAAAAGGAAGTAGCCAGGCCACTGGAATTACTGCAGAAAAAAAAGCCTAAGCATATTTTAAAAGCTGATGGTTAAATTTAGGCCTATTGAGTTGAATACTCATAAACCTCAAGTTGTTCTCGGTAGAGTGATGGAGCTATGCTAGCATTTGTAGCAGAGTCAGTTTTGCTGAATGCTTTTTATTACGCATATGAATAGTTGTACTGTGAAGCATCCGTGGAATTATGAAAGCTTAGTTCTAGACACGTTTTTGAAAGAACTAATTCATTTTTTATTTTTTTTGTTTAGGTGTGGTATAATGAATACAGTAAATACACCACATGTAAGAGTACTGAATAGTTAGTGTCTTGACTTCTTTGTTCCAGCTACTACTGCGTAATATTGGAGAAGACTAGATTGATACAGTCATATAATCAGCCCTGTGAATCTCAGTTATGGATCATTTCTGCTATGTAAAAATGAAGAGGCTAATCAGAACATGCATTATTTATATGTAATCTGTTTTTGGTGATTTCAGATTTTAGATCAGTTTAGAGGCAAAGTGGTCCCACTATCTAAGTTTAATGTTCAGCAGCCCCACCCAAACCACACAAATTACTGATATGCAAGTGCACTTTCTCAAGTTGTATTTTTCTTAGTGATGAATTTATACAGTGCTTAATCTTGTTTATACATTTTGTTAATGTCTATTATTATGCATGCTCTTAATTTTGTTAGCCATGGAAGGCTTAGATTTTATATTTCTTGGACAGTTTCACTTCTAACTTATTATAAAGTTATCCAAGAAGGTGACATATTTAGAAGCATTTGCAAAGCTTCCCTACCCAGAAATTATGGTACTTAAATTGAACTTAAATTGAAGTTTTCTTGCTCTAATCTATTTTTCCTGTAATTTAATGTATCTGAAGTTATAATATTTTAAATATGTTTACATCTAACATATTGGCATAAATCATGAATCTTTTTGAGTAGTCCTGATTTTAGTACTTTTTTTCTTTCTTAGAATAAGTACTTGGCTACCATGCAGAGTTCTTCTTCGGAAAATGTACCCACTGAATATTTGGCTATGAGTGCATATTTAAAAATGTGTTAATTCTCTTCAATTACTATATCGATCCTTAGTAAATGCAAATAACTTTTATTTGTTGCAATATTTTAATAATGTAGCAAAACAATAAGAATGCGTAGCTTATCTGTATAAATGCAAATTTCATTACCTATATGAATGCTGACTATAATTAGCTGAATCATTTTATTTTGAATCCCTGCTCTGATACTGTTGCAATGTTGAAGTACACTTCAGGGATTAAACCCTTTTTTATTCTGTCAGTGGAAAATTTTTCTTATTTGAATGTGTACAAATTGACTTTGTCTTTCAAATACTTAATGGAAAGAGCATAAATTGCAAAAAAATTGTTAACATCTCAAGCTTCATAATTCTAGGATAGAGCTCTTTAAAATAATCCCAAACCTCAAACAATATGAAGTCCTTTCTTTTAACTTGCAACTTCTGGCTGCTTGGGGTGATAGAAAGAGAAAATTATGTATTTTCTTGGTGATAGTGTTGCAGTTACGTAAATGTGATGCACAAAATGAACACATAAACAGTATTTCAGAAACAGAGACTCATCTGAGTCCCTGTTGATTGCAGTATAGGTACTAGACATTTTAATGGAATTGCTTCTTAATTACCGAAGTCTCTTTGATAGCTATGGAAAAAAATTGGATTGGACAGTATTGATTCCAAGAACTTCTGTTCCTCTTTAGGGATATTCTGAGCTAGCAAAACACATACAGATGGGCAGACAAGACTGCTTAGTTTGCCCTCTGCTGAATTTGATCAATAGGAACCTATTTCTGTATCAAGGAGAAGTGGCTCTGTTAATTTAAGCTTGGAAATCTCATCATTAGATACTCTTGAGTAAGAAGATTTAAAATATTTTACTTGAGATATAAATTGCATGTAAGCATTTTTTTTGCAGTAAAACTTGTTTTTCTTTATCTTCTTTTGAAAAATATGTCTAGTGCTCCTTAGAGTTATTTTTTTCTCAATAAGAATGCTAAAAGGATTTGAGCTCCTGGCTTCAGTAGCTGTTGAATTAAAAGCCAACTTTATCTAGTTCTCTAGATAACTTTTTTTTCATCAGTAGTTGTACATATAATTTTAGTAACTGAGGTGAGGAGATAAGATACAACAAAAAACTCATGCTCCCACTAACATTATAATTTTTTATTTTATCATTACATCACCTGGGTGGGCACAATGCTTGCTTTGCATTCTACATGCCTTAACTAGGATCTTTTATTTATTCAATAAAACATTACCAGATCATAACTATCCTCAAGAGTAAGTGGTTGGTAACCTGGAATGAAGACCATGCTGGATCTTATGAAAGAAAAATTATGTTCTGCTGGTTTAAGCATCTACTTATATGATCCTATTTAATGGTAAAATGATGTAAAGTGTACAGGTTAATGATGATACATCTGATTTATGAAGCATCTGTCTTATAATGAAATGCACAGAGAAGTTTTTTAAGGTAGTTTTTTGTTCAGTTCTTTTAATTGGGGCCATTTCTCTGAATGCTAAGATAAAGTTCAGACTCACAGGGACAGCAAGTAATCGAGAAGGAACAAAACCTTGGCAAGCATCAGCATTTTATAGTCAAGGTGGTCTGGCTCTGATTTGACTTCCATTTTTAGCATTTGGAATAGGTTCTAAGAGACCATCCGCCTAATCTGTTGCATTTGTCAGGTTCTGTAGAAAAAGAAAGAAAGAGAAAGAGAGAATGATCTTTGAATTGCAGTTTGAGATTTGAAATTCCCGGATCATATTTCCATTTCCTGCCGTGTGCACTCCAAGGGAGCTGGGCATTATTAAAACCGTCAGAGGAATGGAGACTGCAGTAGACACTGGTGAGAAAAGAAGAGGTTTGTAAGAAAGAAGCA
Organism: Dinomys branickii; assembly: GCA_004027595.1. Taxonomy (NCBI): domain Eukaryota; kingdom Metazoa; phylum Chordata; class Mammalia; order Rodentia; family Dinomyidae; genus Dinomys; species Dinomys branickii. The sequence continues at coordinate 131,352 of PVLD010003314.1, read as the reverse complement.
CTCCAGAAAGAGAAAAAGCATTTACAACTTGTAATTGGCCCTGGTAGAGAGACATGGAGACTTGGTAGCAGGTAACCCTCTGAGATTATAATTCATACGCATCTGAATTTTTCTAATTTTATCATAAATAAGTTACAAAAGCAAATCTATTTACATAGGAGTGACCAAGGAAAAGGTCACTCTCTCTCATTCTGATATGAATAACCAAAGGATACAAATGACCTCTAAAAAAGCTCTGAAGATCATCATGGGTTGCTTAACCTGAACAGCATGTTAGTCATTGTGTTGGAAAAACTCAAACCAACTATGAAAGTCATACTGATGCCAGTGCACAGTCTGAAGCAATGTGAAAAAGAAATACTGGGAACACCTGCAATTGCAGGTGGAATCTTAAGTAGGTCAACTAATATCACTGATATACACGCTTACGTGTGCAGTTTTAGGAGGAAGATGGACTCTGATCTTTCTGCTGTTGTTATGTGCCACTGTGTTCATGCCTGCCTAATCACTTGGACAAAGGATACTGTCCATTTTCCTCTCCTTCCTAAAATAGTCTTGGTAGGACTGCACGATGTGTCCCTTCCCTTGCTCTAGACACATAGATGACCAGAGTTCCTTCCTGAGGCGGATGCCCTTCAAGCTGCATAGGATTTCACCAGTGTTCACATTTGCTTTTGTAACTTTGAAATGATAAATTGAATAAAGTGTAATTAAGATCTACTTTAATTAACTGACTAGAGTGTGGAGTGTGTGCATATATTTGTAAACCACTTTTATGTTTCAGTGTTTGAAAGTTGTAGGAGTGATTTGAAGTTTGACCTGAGAAATATTCTGAAAGGTTATTTGCTTGATTCTCCTTGCAAGTATAATGGTGATTAATGAGCACATTGGTTTACTTTAAATGCTTTGAGTAGCTAAATTCACTCTACTGAAGTTATTAAAGGCCAGAAGTTTCATTTGAGTTTCTTATTTGGAGCTCAAGATAGATCCAAGATGTTACACACAACATAACAGTTAAAAAATAATTTCTAAATACAGGAGTTTGTTCTTACTGGAATTGAACCATAGTTCTTTGTGTTTTGGACAGAATTACTGTGCCGTTTTTAATCTGGGGGAACAGAAAGCAACCTTAACAATAGTCAGAGATGTCTGGCTTTGGACCACCATGCAATTACTGTGAATTTAGAAACTTAAATGAGTTTACACTGTTAAAGTAATTTATTTGTTTTGAATTTTACTTGGTAAGTTGTTGATGGCTTTGTGGATGAGAAAACAATTCTTTGGGTAACTAGGCTTTGTTATGTATTGCTTTCCTTCTTGGGCCCATGTAGTTGTCATAAGATTCTGTAATGTTTTGTAAATATGTATTTAGTTGGTTTATCTCCTCTGAGCTTACAGGTTTCAAACCCCTGAGACAACTGGAGGTACAGCTGAATGGTAGGGTGCATGCAGACACAAGGGCCTGGGATTCATCTTTAGCAACACACATACACACACAGACACACATACGTGCACACAATTATTGCAGATGTATTTGTTTTTCTTCAGTGAAATGCACTGCATTGGTAATGACTTTTCAGACCTTCACTGTTAGTAGTAAACTGTGAGATGTCATTGTTTCAGGTAACAGTGGCTTTTAGAATTAGACAACTCATATGTTTCTAACTCCTGTTTGCAGCAGCTTATGGTAAGAAGATAGGTATGACATCGTAATCACCTAGCACAGACCTATTTGACTTTCTCTCTCAATGGTGAAGTCCAGAACATGTTGTCAAGAAGCATAACTTTGTTCAGATAATGGCAGGAGCTGGACACGTTTTGTCAAAAACAAGATGCTTTGGGCACAAATAAAAAAGAAAACATTGTAAGTGCTGTGACACAACTCACCTCAGGCATTTAATTATCTAAAATTTACATAAGCAACTCTACAAAACAGAACATACACCCAATTAAATGATAGTAAATTTACTTTGCTGTAGGATTCAATAATTTACATCTCGGTTTCCCCATATTGCATTAATTACTGATTTGGTAGCAGATGAAAAAAGCATCTGGGTAAAATTTAACCTAGATATATTCAAATTAACTACAAAGATGGATTTATCTGTATTTTTTTCACTCAATTTATTCAGTATATTTATGTGCCAGACATTGGGGATGAGAAGACATAAACAGCTTCATATATCTCAAAAGCTGATAGTTTTCCAGGGGTGACTAACATACAAGAAAAAATTACAATATATTATGATAAAGAAATCAGTAATATATGTTTAATGTGGTTATAGTACTCATTTGTGAATTTAATAAACATTACCCAAACCTTTCACATATGCCAGAGACAAAAAGTTTGGATAGACATGGTTACAAATAAAGATAGGTCAGGTGTTACTAGGAAAACACAGCTACTGGGATGCCCATTTCTGACAGCATAAAGAATACCTGATTAAAATAACAACAGGCTGCCAAAAATATATTTAAAACATTTACTTCTGAGCTAGCACACAAAGAATGACTATGAAGAGGCTGAAACTGATATGGAAGCTGGAATTCTGCAGATGGCTAAAGTCCAAGGCTAGCTTTCACCCAGGGGGATTCTGCCAAGTCCAGAAGACCTTGAACTTTCACACCAGGACCAGGTGGCTCTACCAGATAGTAGAGAACTCTGAATGCTGGTGTGCACACTCTTTCTGAGAAGAAAGAAGAGCCAGCAACCCTAAACTCATTCCATGAGGCAAAAATAACTTTGATTATTTGAAACCTGGCAAGAAAGCAGGGAGACTAGGAAGAATAAAAACTATAGGCTACTCTCTTCGTGAATGTAGAGGCAAATATCTAGTCAAATTTGTAGGATACACAATCCACATAGCTTTAAATATACAATATATAATGATCAAGTTAGGTTATCTTAGAATGGCAAGTTGATTTAATATTAGGAAATACGTCATTGTAATATACTATGCAAATCACATTAAAATGTTACACTTCAATAGTTTAAGAAAAAGGAGAGGAGGTATTTATGAGTTAAACTGAACAATTCTTAATAAACTCGATGAATAATGAATCTCCATTTGTCTGGTAAAAGTAATATATACAAAAACTACAGCAAACATACATCTAAGGTGAAGCACTCAATAGACTCCTCTTAAGATCAAGGGCAAGTTAAAACTATGTACCATCACCACTCTTATTTAACATTGTAGTGAGGTTACTTAGTGTGGTGAAACAAAGGAAAGAGATGGAACCAGATACAACATCGTCATTAAAGCTGTAGAAAAACCCAAATATATCTATAAGTAAATTACTAAAATTCAGAAAACAGATTAGTGAAAGTTGCTGCATAGAAAATCAATATGTATATAAAACAAAGTTGCATTTGTAGATGCTAATATTAAAAATTTAGCCAAATGGCATATATAAAGTAACAAAAAATAAATCTGGGAAAAGGCTTTTTATACTGTACTCTCATATGGACAATGTGTGAGAATAGACAAAGAGACCTAGGGAGTATACTTGGAAGATTATATTTGTTGCAAAAATAAATATAAAAAATTAAGTGAGAGATGACCCGTATCATAGTCCGACCTATCAAAATGTTAATTGTTCCAAAGCTGACTTAAAGATTCAAGGCTAATTCAGTAAAAACTCATCAGATTTGTGTGAATTTGTGTAATCAGGCATCCTATTTTGGGGATTTATTTGAAAAAGGAAAATACAAGGAATATTCAGTACACTTCTAAGAACAATGTGTAGCAACTCTTTTCAAACAGTTAGGCTTATTGTTGTTGTATTCCAGTTAATATTGGAATCTGTGTAGAGGGGAGACATAAAGAACTATAGAATGAGGTGGAGAGCACTCTGAGAGATCCAGGCATACCTTTAAATTTATGAAGATAGCAAGATAGCACAGAGGTAAATGATACTAAGGAAAATGATTAAGCACATAACAAAAATGAAATTGGGTGCCTTCCTCCACAACAAAAGGCATTTAAAAGTAATTAAATTTTAACATAAAAAGGAAAACTATAGAATGTTTTGAAGAAAATAAAGAATTATGTTTTATGACTACACAGCAGAAAAGTAGTTCTTGAATAAGACATAACTAACGTGAAACACAAAATGCAAACCGTTCAGTAAGGATTTGACTTGACCATTTTAAAATTAAGATATTGTAGCTGGGTGTGGTTGCACACACCTCTCCTTACAGTGTGCCGGGAGGCTGAGGCATGGGGATTGCAAGTTCCAACCTATCCTGGGCAATTTAAGTGACTTAGTGAGATCCTGTCTCAAAAAGAGGAGAAGGAGGAGGACAAAACGGTCAGAGATGTATCTCAGTGTGAAGGCTCTGAGTTCAATTCCAACTTACATACACACAACACACACACTCCCATTGCTGAGGCAAACTACCTGGTCAGGTTTAAAGAAAGAGCGCTTTATTTGGATCATGGTTTCAGAAGCTTCTGCCCATGATTGGCTTTCATGAAGGCAAAAATATAAGAGGAATTGGAGCAAAGCTACTCACTTCATGGTGCCTGGAAAACAGCACAGGAGAAGAGCACCACCTACAGACATGTCCCCCAGAGGCACACCCACAGAGTCCACTGCCAGCTGGGCTGTGCTTCTAACAGCACAGAAAGCTATAAACATGAGTGGATTAATCTACGATGAAGATGGAACCTCCATAATCCAGTCATTGGAGTCTCTTAATTCAGTTAAGTTTAAAATTAAGCTAAACCATCACTTTGTACCCCTTGTCAACTTGACATCCAAACATATCCCTTTAATTAAGCCTTAAACTCCAAATAAAGAGCAAGCTCATAATCATACCTAAGATGGCACAACTATCTTGCCTACGACCAGAAACACACTTGATACTTCCCCAAAATCTCAACAGTTCTACCGTTGTTTAATATTCGTGTCAAAGTCTCCTCTGAGACTCAAGGCATACTCTTAGGTGTGAACCCTTGTAAAATTCAAAACATCGGGTACATATTGCCGATGAACAGTGGTAAACATTTATATTCCAAAAAGAATGGAGGGATAGAAAAAAAGCGACCCCAGCCATGTGGCAGTGGCGTTGTATATGGCCTATTTCTTGGGCTGGCTCTGGTCATTTCCTGCTACTTGCCATGTTTCCAACACAGTCAGTTTCCTGAGATCCCCACTGCACCCATGGCTTCATTTCCACAGCTTCACACACAGAGTTAACATTGCTTGTTACCCCTGTCTTCCTTTGAAATCTGAGTGGAAACTACCATGGTGCCACAACTCTTCCATTATGCAACCTTGAAAATCTAGCCTCATGTGAACAAAGCCAAGGGCTTCATCCAGTGTGAGCAGTAGCCAGACCCACTTGGACAGTGGGGGCAGTTTCCTCTGAGAGGCTGGATGGCTCAGCAGGGTGAAATGAAACTCAGAGAACCAATTCTCTAGGTAACCCTTCTGGGGGTCCAAAAATTTTCTTGAAATGAAAGGCTTATACTTTTGCACCTTTGATACTGTCATGGGTGGGATCTTACTGATTCCTAAGATGCCCTCAAGGCATCCTTTTTCTTGCTCTGGTTCAAAAAACTTGGTTTCTTCTTTAGTGGTGCTAATCTCTTCCACAGTCATACCACCTTTGGAACCATCACTACACATCATTCCTTACAATCAAAATTAAACTCTTTCAAAATTTTCTGCTTTGCTATTTGGTCCTAATTCTTACTGTAAATATGGATAAAAGCAGTCATCAGTGCCAGTACTATAGCTGAACATTAGCTGCTTTGAAATTTCCTTGTTTAATTAGTTCACCACCTTAACATTAAGCCATGTCTTGGGACATGGGAAAAATATAGACAGATTATTTGCCAGGGAGCAACAGACATGATCCCTAGCCTAATTTTCAGTTGAGCGTTTTTCCCAATTGAAACCTCAGAGCTACTTTTCCCAACTGCAACCCTATGCTCACTACTGTCTGCATCCCTGTTAGCATCCTGGTCTTTTGAGCTCTCACCAGAATCACCCATGAAGTTCTAGTTACAACATTCTAGGGCTTCCTTATCCCACATCTCCTAATTTTCCAAATCTCTTTTACAAACCAGCTCCAAAGGGTTCTAAATCACATAGGTATACTGGCCTGAGCCCCAGCTGCTCCTGGGCATCCACTGCACTTGTCCAGGCATGGGCCTAGGCCTGATCATGTTTCACATGGGTGAGCCAAGGGTCTTGCATTACAGGTAAAAGCATTTTCTGAAGGATGGAAGGGCATCCAAAAGAAAGAAGGTGTTGGGAATGCATCAAATATGGTTCTTTGGCCAGTCACAGCAATGCACCCTCTTCTCTGTTATTAATTTTCTGTATTTGTCAGTTTTGCTATTGCTGGGACAAATTACCCAATACCCAAAACTTAAAAGGAGAGAGGTTTATTTGGCCTATGATTTCAGAGGGTTCAGTCCATGGTGGTCTGACTCCAAGGCAGAAACATCATGACTGAGGGGAATGGTGGAACAAAGCTGCTCACTTCCTGCTGGTTGAGCAGTGGAACACAGGGAAGACTTTCCCTCTAAAGGCAAACCTCCAGTGACCCACTTCCAAGAGAGGCCTACATTCTAATGTCATGTTCAGCTATGAACATCAGTGAATTAATGCCTTTATGAATACAATGTCTCTATGATCCAGTCCTTCTCCAGGAGTCAAGTTCACAGCTGAGATTAACTGTTACATCCCCTGTCCAGAATACATAAAACACTTCCTTAGACTGGTAAGAAGACAATCAAATAATAAAATTAAAAAACATAGACAGAGATAAAAGGCTTAGAAGTACGGGACAAGATCCGAGATAGCACTGTTATGAAAATGATAAAAAAGAATTAGACACCTTTATATCTACCCACTAAAGCAACCAAACTAATGCATAATATGAAGTTATAGTAGCAATGGAGAATCCTCATTCAATGTTGAGATAACTCAGGAAATTTCAACATTCACATACTTATGTTTCAAAGTACCATCTTTCGGTATTGTCCTAAAGGAGTACCTGCACATTATGGTGTAAAAAGTGTTTATATCACTTATAATAGTAAAATATGGAGAAAACCTATGTGTCTTTTGTGAGCATAGTAATTAACTAGTTACAGAATGGATTTGGAATCAATCTTCTAGAAGTCACTGTATATTTACAGAGTAGTTTTGGCAGACTTTGGTAGGTAGAGTAATGGAACTAAAGAGAAGTAGAATGGCTTCTAAGTCCTGATTTGGGCAATTATATGAATAGCCACACCTCTGACAATGATAATTTTTCTAATCATTGGTATATTATTTTAAATTATAAAGATGTAGATGCCAGTAGAAGTTTCTTATAGCTCTTGATTAATTTGAAAAGAACATTTAATTATCCATAGATACAGTGGTAAAGTACTGTTTGGGAAAAATACTACACACACACACACACACACACACACACACGGAAAGAAACTCCATAGTTATTGGTACAAATATTCACCAGATTGGAGAACTCTAAGAAACTGAATAAGACTAAGTATTACATTTAGATATCTACTCTAATCCACTTGCACTGACAGTAAATGTTGATATAAGTTCTCTGGAAAATGTTGTGGATCTGATTAAAAAATTGGAGCCTCATGAACTCAGTACTTCCATTGGTAGATGGACTTCCTAGAGAACCTTTATATATTTGCATCAGGAAATATTTCTCAAAATGTCTTTAGCAGAAAAGCATGGGAATGTCCCAAATATCCTTTAATAGCAGAATCAAGACATGCATGAGGGCTTTCTCACATAGTAGAATACAACACAGCAATGAAAACAACTGACATATAGCTTGTACCTTAACATCAATAAGTTCTCTGCAGACATAGGAAGAATAAAATAAGTGATTCAGTAGTGTTTATATAAAGCCAAACAATAAACAAAACATTTCATACATATTTAGGAATGAAACTCACAGGTAGGAGAGCAGATGTTAGGCTTAAGGAGGGAGGTATCCTGAGGGAAGTGGTGTGATTATAGTTGAAGCAAAAAAAGATTCTAACTAAGGCACAGTTTTCAACTTTTGTACCTGGGTGGTATTTATACAGGTGTTTACTTTGGAATAATTCTTTTAATATTCATATACTCCATATATAGCAAAACCTAAATATTTTCAATTTTTAAATAAAGTATCTTAAGGGAGGAAATAAAATATTAATGATACTCACCTACACTATAGAGTTACAAATAATTTAAACTTTGATTTAAATTTCCCTGTCTTCTGAGTTTTCAAATGAAATGTTTATCAAAACTAGTGGTACCTTTAAACATCTCTTCCTTTTGTATCAACAATATAGCTAATTATAGTCATGACACTGCGAATGAGGTTTCTGGAACTCATTCTTCTCCAATAACTGAAAGTTTGTATTCTTGGACTAGCATTTCCTCATTTCCAAACCCCCATCCAACTTTGACAACCACCGTCTGTGCTTCTGTGAGTCAGACTCAGATTCCACATGTGAGTGGGCCCCACAGCATTTGTTTCTCCTGCATGGCTCATTTCACTTAACATAGTGTCTTTGAGGTTCATCCATGTTGTCACCAATGACATGATTTCGCTTCTTAGAACAAAAAACAAAGAAGGAAGAAAGGGGGAAAGGAAGGAAAGAGGAAAGGAAATGGTAATTATATGAGGTAATGGCTAGGTTTTTAGTTAGCATCACTGCAGTGATCATGTCATCATGATACATAGGTCACAGCATCACAGCGTTCAGCTTAAGTATATGCAATTCCTATCTGTCCATTATACCTTATTAAAGATAAAGATGGGGCCACTGAGAGAGTTCAGTTTTAATATAGTTAGTAAAAAAAAAGGTTGGCAAAAAAGTTAGAGAAAGATACAGTATTACTGAAGCCATAGTACAACTGGAAAGCTGTTTCCATTGCTTAGATCATCTCCTCTGCACGGGTGATTTTCCGCCCCCTGCAGAACTATGTAGTCACAAGCACCCTTGGCATCTCTGCACCCACTGTGCTTGCCGCATATCCTACAGATGGGCCCCATCCTTGTGGTTTCATGGAAGTTTCAAGATTTGATTGTGCTGCGCCGCTCTTCTTGCATTCTGTTTGCATGTACAGGCGAAGGCACCTCTAAACACCGGCCATTCAACATGAGCAGAAGGAAAAAAGATTGCAGGAGAACTCCAGGGAATGTCCCACTAGCACTTGGCACCGCCTTCTGCTTAAATGTGTTCTGAGTCCTGCTTCTCTTTAATTAGCCTCACAGGAAAAGAGAAACAAGATCAGGCTGCAAAATGGTATGCTTTTGGAATTCTCATTATTAGTTTATAATTGTGCCCCTGGTCATTTTTTGTCTGTACCCCAGTAGGGCTTCTGACAGAAACTAGAGGCTAGATAGGTTTAAGGCACTGAGCTGGTGCCATGCACAAAGCACTGTTCACGCTACATGAAGGCAGAGGGCTTGGTCCTTTTCCCGCAGAGCTTGCAATCTGAAGGGGCAGATATTCATGTGGATAATAATAAATTATAATGATAAATGACAGCCATGACATTGATTTAATGTTTTCTATCTGATAAGCATTCTTTACCTATTAATTCTTAGCTAATTCTTAAACAACTGTGTTACACGATTGCTTTTCGGGACCATTTTCGGGTCAGGAAATTGAGGCAAAGAAATCAGATCATTACGTACTATAACATGTACTAATAAAAAAATAAAGAAAAGAAAAATGCTGATTGCAAACCCAAAGATTTTTCATAGTAAAAGACATACTGTCATTAACTCCCCCAGCATATTCCGCTCACCATGAACATACTTATCCTACTGTTCCTGCCACATCCTAAAGCAGAACTAGAAGTCCTTTGTTTCTGAATGTCTTTATGAAGTGTGGTGAAAATATGGTGAAAACTGTGGCTGAGTGACACCCGGTGGTAAGGCAGGCTCGTTCAAACACTGCTTTGGGTCCTCTTCCACCTACTCACCGGAGGGGGCACTTCTGACCTGCCACTCTGTCCCAAAGTCAAAATGACCATGAAAGATAAACACCTTGAATGGAATCAGGGCATCAAGGCAACCATAATGGCACAACTAAAAACATGAAATAATTTTTTAAAATTTAGGCATTCACTGCGTTTTGTTTTCTTTCATTATATGTCATAGCAAGTAGACTGTACAATCAGCCCAACTCTTGAGCTGCTGGGGTTTTTTGTTTTGCTTTGTTTTGTTTTGTTTTGTCTTTTTGAGACAGGGTTGCATTATGCAGTTCAGGCTGGTCTCAAACTCACTCTATAGCCCAGGGTGGCCTTGAACTTCCAGCAATCCTCCTGTCTCAGCCTTGCAAGTGAAGGAATTACAGGTGTGCACCACTACATCTGGCCTTTGAGCTGTTGTTTGTACCCACTATTTACACAGTGTTCAGCTTCACCGTGAAATACAGTGGTGAGCAAGAGTTTCCAGGGCTGGACAGGAACTGCAGACAATCTCAGGAGTTATCAAGATTCAAGCTGAAACCCAGAAATTCAAATTGGCCTCCTTAAACCCACAATCCTGAGGTGGTATATTCAATGTTTTGTTTTTTGTTTAATTTGACATCCACTGGCCATGTGTTCCTAATGACTAAAACTTCTGTTTTCTTGAAGTACACCTCACTGTCGACTTTCCCAAGAAGCTGCTTGAGTTTTAAGATGCACGTGAGCCTATGTGAGAACTGAAGTCTTAAATTCAAGCAAAAGACAAATTGGACATAGAAGCAAAAGTACCTTCTTTTCTCATAAATTTTTTTTTTCCGGTACCGGGGATCGAACTCAGGACCTTGCGCTTGCCAGGCAAGTGCTTATGCCACTGAGCTATACCCCCAGCCCCTTTTCTCATAAATTATAAGAAATCCTAGAAAGAAAAAAAACCAGTAGTGTGTTTTGACAGAAATAAGTTTGAACAAGAATGCAGAAATTGAATTGTATTTGGTTATGTGATCACTTAATTGAATTACTTTGTGTGGCCACTTGGATTTTATTTAACATATAACAGGTTACACACGTATGCGTGCATATGCCCTATTGATCTCATCTCCTTTTCCTGCAGGACAGACAAGGGAAACCAAGTGAAAGATACACACTGCAAAGCTGGGTTGCAATGATAGTCCGCATAGCTGGCTTAAGTCCACTGACCACACCCTGCCGGGGGAGGGTGTTACCATCATAAATAATGAGAAAAGTCTACTGTATGTACCCTTGGAAGCTCTGTTTATGAAGCTGTGAAAGCCATAGTTTAGAATTTTGGACATTTTTAAGAAGCCAAATCTTTATCTTGGATCTTTGGCCATTAAACATAAAATACTACACCTCACAGGGAAGATACAACTTCACTGAGCAGAAAAAGGCCATTTTTAGACAACTTTTCCATACTGTTCTCCTTCAAAGAGGCTAGTAAATAATTCCAGCACCACTTTTTTCTTCTTGTTTATTCATGTCTTTTACTAAAGAAATGTTTGCTAATGGAAGAAACAAAACAAAATATTTACACCATACTGCGTCTTTCTTTTGACAAGGGTCTATGTGGTAAGAAGGCTTTTTCTACCTCATAAAATTGTTTACATGGAACAGTGGGAGAGAGCTAAAGAATAACAGTTTTCTTTAGCAGCTGGAGGTTGTCTGAATGGATTCTTCAATTCCCATGCATGTTTTGTGATGCAGATTTCTTTGAAAATGGTCTTGCCTGTGCACCTTAAATACATTTTAGAATTATTTTACCATGAAATTAGTTTTCTCCATCATTGACTTAGTTGAATCCCCCCTTTTTTTGATCAATGCTGGGACATTAAAGATAAAGCCTTGGCTGCACATGCTATTTTTGGAAATTCCTATCAAAAAGCCATCCTGCAGCAGGCCAACATGCTTCCAGAGACAGATCATTATAGTGGCATAACTGCTTGGTGTCCTGTTCCTCCACCTCTCACCCTGAGGTTTCATTCTTGACTTGCTACCACTGCCCCTGGACTGTATGTGTGCATTTATCAACATAAATACAGCAGGGAAAGCAATGTAGAGCAGAAGTAGCCCAGAACTTGGTTGCCACGAAATGAATCATGTTAAAAATTTCTGAGTCAAACAGCAAGGTGGTGGTGATGATATCTGTAGAGGTTGGATGGTGACAGAAACAGAGATGGTGGTAGTGACAGTGGCAGTGCTCATGATGGTGATGGCGGCAGTGGTGACGGAAGTAGAAGTGGTGACTGATAGCAGTGATGGTGCTCAGAATTGAGATAGCGGTAGGGATGGAAACGGGGACAGTGATGGTGGTTGTAGCATGGTGGTTGTTAAGTAGCGTTGGTAATAATGTCCATGGTGATGATTATTAGAATAGTGATGGTAGCTATGGTAATGGTGACAGTGGTGGAAGGGACAGGGGATGACTTAAAAAAGTTCTAATTAAGGCTCTAGAGAACATGGTTGGTGCAATACTTGTCTTTATTTTCTATGCTCTGGTCATTTCACAGCAGGTAGCTCTCCTTTGATGATAACATTTTTTCCTTTCTCTAAACTTACAGTCAATTGTAACTATTGATCTCTTTATCAAGTAATGTGACCTACATATAGAGGATTCTCCAACACCAGCAAAATAAATTTTCAATTATTTGTTTGGCACACATTCAATACTCCTGAGAAATAAGAGTTGTAAAAGTAAGCCAACCCTGTAATTTAATAGTCTTAAAAATCTTCCCACATTCAGTTTTCCCCTCACCATATACCTGAGAGAATTGTCTTGGTGTCATTGTTAGTTGGCAAGATTTTTTTTATTCCACACTTTGAAATATGAATCTATTACAAAGGATCATGTTGGCGAGGGATTGGGGATGAATAAGTTAGGAATAGTAATTAGTTTTCAGACATTCCTTCTGAGGATAGCAGTGCGTTTTCCCCCAAAATAATTTCTTCTCAAGCAGTTGGTTTATAATAAGAACAGTTTAGTTTGACTAAATTTGCACACTCTGAATGGATGGTTTTTATCTTCTTGGCACATTATTTCCCATTTCATTGTACTGTTTCTTCTGCTCATCATTTCCCACAGAAGATGCCCTGTTCAAGAGATGTCAGCCCATGACACCTAGTCCTCATGTCTAGAGTGTGAAGCCTTTCCTACTTAAACAAACAGAGCTCCCCCCTCCGCCCACAGCCTTCCTTTTTCTGCACTCATGCTTCTTGAAAATGCTCTGTAAATTGCCTTGTTTCTATTTTCTCACTTGTTTTTTCTTAATCTACTTCGGTCTTCTGTACCAAATGCTACAGCAAATTTCTCTTAATATTAGCAGTGTCCTTTATTACCCCATTACAAGGCCATTTCTCACTCTTGCTGGTTCACTAAAGTGGCATTTGGCTCTATTGATTGCCTTGCCTTGGATAACTTTTTCATCTGATCATCTCCAGTTTGCACTTTGAGCTTCAGATTAATAATCAGTTATTTAATAAAGACTTTCTGGACCCCTCTGTGTCTGGAAAAGAAATGGCATCTTTATTTTTTCATAACTTAAAAACTCTTAAAGATTTATTCACCCATCTGTTCTATTTTCTTTGTGATCCTAATGCCTCGCACATGTAAGACACATAGTAGACATATTTTCCCCAAGTTCCTTTTGGTTTTGAATAAAGGAAACTTTCTCAAGTGAAGGCATAAGGAAAATTTATTGCTATGATGCAAAGTTACATCTTGGGTCAAAAGGCAGGAAGTGCTGCCAGGCTTTGGGGGATTGTGAACAGATGAGACAGTTACATGTAGCAAGACAATTTATCTTGGCTGTACTCTGCCTTCAGAGGCCAGCTAACTATAAGTGTCTGCTTCTTTCTGTACTTTGACCCCATTGTCAGCCTGTAGAGACCATCTTTCTTTCTTTGGTGGATTTTTTTCCCTGTGCGAAGGACTGAATCCCAGGACCTGTCCATGCTTGGTAACTGCTCTACCACTGAGGTAGACCCTGGCCCCGGCTTTCATTTGGATCAACTTTTCTTTCCTTCTTCTAAGTTGGTACATCCTCAGTTCTCGTACCCTGTGCCAAGGGAGCAGAGGCAAGTGGCAGAAACATGGTAACTGCAGTTGCACCCTGAGGATATTAGGGGCCTGTGGGTTGCTCACAAGGGATGGAAATTGTGAGCTGAGTAGACACTCCAGTATTATGTCTATTTAACTTGAAATTCCAGTGCATGATTGAACAACTCTCCCTCATTTCCCTTCACAATCTAAACTCTCAATAGACAAATATTCCTCATTTACAAGAAAGTGATTTTATTCAGGGTTGCTTCAACATGCTTATATACTTCCCTTATTAACACAATGAGATATATTGTCCCTATCAAACGCACCCACTTTATCTAAAATGAGTTTCTAATGAAGTCTGAATTGACCGCCCCCTTATTACCTTGGTTTCAAAGGCAGTGGTTTGGGGGATGGATGGAGAAAAGGCCCGCTTATGTTCCTCAGCCATTGCTATGGTAAGGCCATGTAATAAATAACCCCCCAGATATCGGGGAATTAGAGCAATGTTTGTTTATTTTTCTGAGTCACATGTCTATAGGGGCTTAGGTTTGGCTAAGTTTGATTGAGTTTGATGTAGCCATGTTTGAGTCCATTCCTTCCAGGTTCTGGGATGAGGGGAAGAGGCTGTTTGGGTTCACTTGTCTCAGGCAGGAGCCTGGTGCACACATGGGCTACTTCTGAAGACCTGGGCTCAGAAGTGGGAACTGTCCCTTGCACCAATATCCTGTTGTTTAAAGCAGACACAAAGCCAAGCTACCCATCTTGTCTGCTTTATTTCAGGCCCATGTGACAGTGAGCGGGACTAAGAACTGGTAACACAAATCATATCTACAAGTAGTCCCAAACGACTTACATGATTTCCATAAATTTTTAGTTTTCAAGTTCAAATTCTCTAGCTAGTAATGCAAGGTGGTTAGGTATGCATACAGCTCTGATTGACCTCTCCAGCTTCATTTCTTCTTAATTTGCCCTTGTGTAGGCAGTTGGCCTCCCTGCAAATAGAATTTCTGTTGAATGTAGC
Organism: Dinomys branickii; assembly: GCA_004027595.1. Lineage (NCBI taxonomy): Eukaryota > Metazoa > Chordata > Mammalia > Rodentia > Dinomyidae > Dinomys > Dinomys branickii. The sequence continues at coordinate 116,317 of PVLD010003314.1, read as the reverse complement.
ATGTTGTTCCATTTCTTTTCACGTGCTGTTCTTTCTCACTCTCATTTCCTTTCCTTAGTTAATTCTAAAAAGCTGAGGTCAAGCAAAACCTGCCTCGTGGGAGCCCTGTGTGATTTGACTGAGCTCACACTGATGTGCCTTCTCCATGCTTCACAGTTTCCTGTGGCTTCTTCTAGCACTGTATTGAGTAGTCTGTGCTATATTGTTGCTTAAATTCTACTCTTTCAAATAGAACTGGAACTTTCTTGAGGGCTCTGACATAACATTGTGCTCCTAGTATCTAGCATTACCTGGCTCTCAGTAGGCACACAATCCACATTGTGAAAGGAAAGGAGGAGGATGACAAGACCAGAATGTAGAAGGAAGGAAGGGCGGGAAAGCAGAACAAAAGAAGGAAGAAAAGGGTAGTATTGGTTACTTGTGGGGCAATTCATTCCCTAGATTCACTCAGGAAGCTTTTGTTAGGTATATCTTATTTCTATAGTTAAAAGACGGTAGACCTTAGTTAGCATACCATTGCTCACTCAAACTTATAGATATGATCCTTTCATTTAGATTGAACATACAGATATTTAATACTATAAGCACATACTCAGATCCTAAATCCCTTTCCGAAGCCAAATGTGCCCTTCCTTACTTACCTCCTTGTAAATATTTCATGGCTACTATCTTCGCAGACAGTGTCTGCCTGAACAGGGGCGGGTTTAATTATCCAGAGAGCACTTTCACCTGTCATTGACGGGTATGACTTGAGTACCTCCAGTACCCCTAGTAGAATGTTAAGAAGAAAATGGAGACTCAGTTGTTATTAGGTCATTTTCCTATTAGAAAAACAAAGGGTAATGAATATCCCCAGGGCTGAGTCCCTCCATATTCCAGGCATATGTCAAAAGGAGTTTAACTTTATCTGAGCACTCATGCCAATGTTCTCCGGAGCCCAAGTGACTGCGTGACACATCATGGTAAATAACTTCTTTAAAAAGTATATGCTGGTTTGTTTTAGAATGTATGTGGGGTTTAAAATTAGGTGCAGAGTTTGACACACACCTGATTGCCTCTGAGATGAACTCTGAAGCATCTGGCATTGCAGGCTCTTTTGGGGACAGTTCCTCTCCCTCTCACCTCTTGTCTCTGGATGCACAAGGTGGCAGCCAGGTCTACAGAGGCAGTGTCCAATTACTCAGAATGTCTGCCCCAATCTGGGAAAGGACTTCCACCTCCTGGTTTTTGAAGATGATGGATGGCACTTTTTGTAAAATGCGATTTCTCTGAGGTCGAGTCTGGGAAAGGGAAGGACAAGGTTCCCTCAGGATGCCTGAACTGAGAATGTGACTGACTAAAGTCAAGAGGCCACTAAGCCAGATCTGTAGCTGCAACGAGATTTTATCGGAAAGCACAAGGACAGGGCTGCTCAGGGGCTGTGTTGATTGGAATTTACACTCAAGTGAGAAACTCTGGTGGTTACTTCAGTGTGAATTCCTGTCCCCCTTGTGGTTTTAACCTGGTAGATGATAGGGACCTGGCCAAGTGCTGTAAGCATGCGCTGTCACATGCCCTCCTGGGGAAACACAAGACAGTGGGAAGTTGCACAGAGGCCTGTCAACACACAGCGAGCAGTGAAAATCAATGAGAGGAAAATGGTCCATTTTTGCTTCATTGATTTTTGCTGGTCAATGAATCCTCTTCATTTTATGTACCCCTTCTTTCAATATTTTTCCCCTGTTGGACACATCTTAATGTTACTCCTCTACATTAAGCACAGAACTGAGAGTGACAGTTTCTTTAGTCACATGGAGTTGTTACTGGTGGCAACATGTCAGGTGTGGAGAAGAGCTCCGGGAGATGAGCCCAAAGATTGGGTCCCGTGGAAAGGATAGATGGGGGAGATATTAGAATTATGTGGGTGAGTTTAGCAATCACAATTATTATGTCCAAATGGAGATGAAAAATTATATAAAAGAATGGTGACAGGTTCCACTGATGAAGAACAAGTACAAAATCCTGGGAAGAAAGTATCTCCAAATCTTTGAGGATCAGTGATAGGATTTCTGCAGGATCTTTGAAATATACAAAGTTCTTGCACTGATGTTTTTCTAAGAATGTGAAGAAAATACAACATTTAGTGACAGTACTGTTTAATTAGTAAGTTACACTTCTGGAGTGCTTTGCTTACTTCCAGTCATTAGACTCGGTAGAAAAAAATTTTGGCTGCAATGAAGGGACATCAGAAAAACAAAAACCATGACCTTTCTGCAATGTTTGCCCCAGAGAGGGTTGTTCATATGGGAAAAGGATCAGCAGAAATGTACTGTCTCTAGCTAGATTTGTTCTAGTTATTGCTTTCAAAGAACCTTTAGTTATTGCTTTGGGTATTTTAAATTTAAAATTAAGGCTCTGGAGTTTTTAAGAAACTGCCAAAGATGGACTAGAAGCCGAGTGCCATGCTAAATTAATTTAAAGGCTTATTTTGTTTACTGATTGGCTATTAAAAATATTACTTTATGAAAAAGTAGATGAGAGTTGTAAACATTTCTCCAGGTAGGAAAAGCAAAATGCAACTTAAAAATCTCAGCAAGGTTATTTTTAAAAATTCCTAAATAGACCTTGGAATTTATACTTTGCATGTGGACATTTCTGCTATGATACCAGTGAAGAATCAGCATTCTTGGCTTACAGTTGCATTCAGTTCTCTAAGCTGTTTTACTTTTCAGTCTTCTGATGTTTTGTTTGTTTTATACTAGGAAGACAGGCAATGGCTTAGATTCCTGCATCACCATCTAAGCAATGCCTTGTATTAGGAAAGTATGTTATAAGGCATACTAACCAGGGATGACAGCAGGCTGATGGCAAGTATTAAAGTAGGTTCCACAGATTCACATTTTTTCCTTAAGGCTTCAGGCACAAATACTACAAGCAAAATAGTTGAATTGCTTGATAATAAATATGTAATGTGTCTTCAAGCCAGTTTTCATAAGCTACGTTTTATTTCCCTAGAAACTTCTGCCCGCCCCTTGACCATCAGCAGTCTGTTAAGGCTCATGTCAGCAGAAACTGTTTGGCTTGAATTCAGCTCTGAGAAGATAGCTGTGTTACACAGCAGCCAGCATCGCAAAGGAAAAACTAGTTCAGCGTGCTCCGATTTTCTCTTTGTAAATGGTTTATACTAGTTAATTTGGGACTTAATTCATCCAACACTAGTCATGGAGGAAAAAAAATCAGCTGAAAACATTGTAACTTCGTCCCCTGGTAGAAGTAAGTAAGGCAACACAGTAGGCCAAACAGATAGCTATGGCCAGATGCCAAAAGGATGAGTCCACGAGTTGAAATGAGACTTAGGATAATGAACTGAACCTCGTCCAAAATCCTCGTGTGGCAAAAGAAGGAGCTATAAGAAGAAGCATGGAAACAAAGGAAAAACCCACCCTGGTCTCTCAGTCTTCATATTCAGTTCACTTTAGAGGAACATAGGCTCACCTGCAGAGGTGTGCAGATTCTTTGGCAGCTGGTAGACTTGTACATACTTGAAGAGAAAAACAACACCTGAAAATAAAAAGTAGCTAACGTTATGCTAAAAGGGAAGACTATACCTATGCATAGCTGGTGAAAGCTGTTAAATGTAAGGAATAAATCCAAAGCAGACATGACAAAAAGAGGCAATCTTTATATTTGCTGGAGCCTTAAGACTCCAGGAACACAGATAATTAGGTTAATTTCTCTTGACAGCTTCTTAGGATCCCTAGACATGTCCAATGGATGGGCTGCTAGAAAGACAGAAAAGTGAGACTTGAATCATTCCTTGAGACAGTTTACTACCTGCGGTGACATTAGATTTTGTGAATGTTGCCAAGTGTTGCTCACTTGGACAGGATATATTTGTGGCATAGTGTCTTGAATCATATGAAGAGGAATACGTTTGTGCTGTTAATGATGGGAAGTTAATCCCTGAGGAAGAGCCGTTATCACAGCTTGGTGGAGTGGAGCTGGGGATGACAATGTCTTGATTTGATCTTGTCCTTGAGTTCCTCTAAATAATTCAGAGCACTTCACACAGAGGAAGGACTGGAGCAAATTGTTAGGAAGAATTTCATGAAAGATAGAGCTATTTAATATTGGATGCAAGTTCATGAAAAGCTAATTAGTCTTCAATTTCCTCTGTATATTATTTTTATTTTTTTAAAAATCAACTTATATTGTTCAAACATTGGTCACTTAGTTACTTTCTCATTCCTGAGACAAAATATCTGTCACCCAAAGTTAAAGGAGGAAAGGTTTATTTTAGCTCACAGTTTGTTAAGATTTTAATTGATAGTCAACTGGCTCCAAGCTAGAGCAGCATAGCAGAGAGGCATTGAAGAAGGCAAACAGTCCATGGAAGGGCAGGCAGGAGGCAGGAAGCAGCAACAGCAGCCTGCCTTCCATCTTCCTTTTTTTATTCTGTTCAGGCTACAAGCCTAATCGTTGGTGCCACCGAAACCCAGAGTGGGGCTTCCCATTACCCCTACCCAGAACAGTGCTAACCAGTCAATGAGCTAATCCAGTTAGAACAACCTTAATTCATATTCACATACCCTTAATCCACATTGTATACCCTAGACCCAGCCACTTCAGAAGAGCCCAAGCTATGAGTGCATGAGGCCTTGGGGGTTCACTTAGATATAGGCTATAACAGCCACGTAGCAGGTTTTGTTACTTTCCTTATGAAACTTCAGAGATTCACAGAGGTCAAACTCCTCCTGCCTCCTTCCCCATTATATTCTAACTAGCACTAACTGCAATGTTAGACCTTGGAATTCCTGACCATAATAGTCTCCACTACACCACTGCTTCACTTAGTACAGGAGACAGTGTACCTTTTCAACTTGGAGAATAGGGCATGGGAAGAAGAGAAGGGTATGGAAAAGACCAATTTTTTTTTGTCTTTTTTGAGACAGGATCTTGCAGTTCAGGCTGGTGCTAAGCTCACTTTGTAGCCCAGGCTGGTCTCACAGTGATCACAGTGATCCTCCTGCCTCAGCCTCCTGAGTGCTAGGATTACAGGTGTGCACCACCACGCCTGGAAAGACTTTGCCATTTGGTCATTAGACCCCTATAGGAATGACAGTGGCCATGAGCACAAAGCAAAAATTACAAATTACTTTATCCTTTCACAGGTGACTATATTCTATGTTTTGTTGATACCTATGAGACTTTCAGGTTAAACAGATAAGTATATTTAAGTACTTGCAGGATCAGCTTCTTAGAGTCCAAGAACTGACATCTGTGGATGTCTTATCTTTGGGTCAGTCTAGGGATGATTGATTTCTGCAACTAAAAAGCAAACCTCATATATGTTGAAACTGAAATTTTGTAACACTCATCTGCTGTATGCTTTGTTAAAGATAAAAAGAAAAAAAACCACATTTCTTCTGTGTACCAAAGCGGCCAAAGTATCAAGAAAGGGAACTAACTTTTCCTCTAAGAAATTTTATCCTAATTAGGTATGGCTAGTGGTTTGTAAGTAACTAATTTTTGCTCAGAGAAAGAAAATAGTACCTAGCTTGGTGCCCCAGGCCTAGAACAGTGGGTGCCCAATCGATATGTGTTGATTGCATAACTGATGTGAGCATTTGAGAGCTAGAATTAAGACTTAGTCTTTTAAATGAGGATGGATAGATCACTCAGCTTTGTTTGGGTTCATCAGCTACCTGCTTTTTTTTGGCCAGAGGTATAAGAAGGGAAATACGCAGAGAAGAGTTTTAAGGATATCAAGGAAAGAGAACATGGAGAAGAAAGGGGACAGTGGTAAAGAGTCCTAAGCACCAAAAACGAGAAAAACGATGGAGCAGCTTAAAAATGAGTGTATTTAGAGAAATGTAGAGGATGAAGAGAACAGAGGAAGAGGCCAGGGGAACTGAGCGGGAGTCAGTGTCCCCTACGGAGTCTACCTTAATGGTCTACTTTGTTCCTGGTCAGAATGAACTCTGGTCTCACTTCCAAGTAAGCGCATCTGCATCATGCCATTGGGCCAGTCTTTTACATCATCAACGATAATGCTGATGATAATGTAGTATCGTTTACATTTATCACTTGCCTTGTGCTTCTCGCCCTGCATCTGCATTATGTTCACAGCCCCAGGTTTTACAAGCACTCCATAGGGGAGACGTGACTATTTCCATTTTACATATGAGACTGGGGAGCCAAGAAAGATTAAATTACTTGTTGGGACACATGATTTCAAAGCAGTAGAGGGAGAATTAAAGACAGGTTGATTAGAGTCTGAAGTCCTTTCTCTGTCCTTTGGGATTATTTGTTTGTAACAACTGAGAAGGAAAACAAGGAGGAAAGCATGTTGGATTTAGGTAGCCTTTCATCCGTCTGTTCATTCGTTCATTCTTAAATATACCCTTTGCCCTCCCATCCATCTGTCCACTCATGAATCCATCCATCCATCCTTTCATCCACCCACCCATCCATCTACTTAATTGAAAAATACTTTCTAAAGTTTTATTCAGTGTGCTGGACCCTAAGGATGGAGAGCCCTGTGACAATAGGAAACAGTTCCTGTGTCAAGAGGTTCTCTCTCTGGAAGGGACTATCAGTGAATCTGTCATGCATCCTAAAGTAATGACCATTAATAGGAGTGATCAGAGGATGACCTGGAACACCAATGTCATCTTTACAAGACAGGAAAGGGGATGTTTGTTCATATAAGTGTTCAAGGAGATAACCTAAGGAAAATTGGGTAAAATGGAAAACAGTGTCCCAGGGAAAGGGAACAATGAATCCATCCCTTGGTGTTTTCAGGAAAATCAGGTAATATATGTGACTGAAACACAACTATTGGAATGTCAAGAGACAAGTTAAAAGATAAATAGAGATAACACTGAAGGCCATGGGAGGATTTTGCATTGTATGGGAAACCATTGAATGATTTTAGGTTCCAATTTAAACTTGAAAGTGATGACTCTGGCTATACAGGAAAATGGATTAGAATGGATTAAGAGCAGAGGCAGGGAGACTCGCTCCATCAATATAGGTAAGGGAATGGTTACCTGCTGGGAGATAGTGACAATGGTTAGCATTAGAAAGATTTAAGAAATATTGATGAGATAGGATTAAAAAGAACTGGGCATTAGTAATATGGACAAGTGCACTGCATTAGTTGGTACAGCTAATTTATACTGCTATAGAAAGCCACACCCTATGTATAGCTGAACAAAGGATTATTCCTCACACACAGAGTTCTCTGTAGGTCTGGGCAACTCATGGGCAATAAGTCCACATGCTCAGTCATGCAGTGGTGCAGCTATGTTTACCTTGTGTTAGCTCATTCTCAACAGAAATCTGCAATCACAGGGCAATGAAAGCATGGCTGAAGGATTATGTGTGAGCTTCTCTCTGCCTTAACTCAGAAGTGACCCATAATACTCTGGTCCCACCTCATTGACTAAAGCTAGTCATATGGGCCCACATAATGGCAGGGATGCTGAGTAATGTAGGGAAATACGTAGTATTTTCCACCCTAATGACTAGCAAGATCTCTATTTTAAAATTTTTACAATGTATGTATATGTCTTTGTGTGCGTGGGTGCATGTGTGCTTGTGACAGCAGTGGGCCGAACTTCTGAGTTTTGGGCTCATGATTCATGAGATGGGGAGATATACATGTCCCACTAGGTTTCATGAATTTGGTTGCTTTGTCTTGAAAACACCTTGAGTGCCTCTGTGCACATCACTGGGTCCTTTGACTTTTCTTCGCTTGGTTACTTCTTGGTCTTCCTTCTGCCACCTGGTGCTAAGTCTACCTCTCCAAAGTGGTTGATGTGGAAGTTCTGTGCAAGTGGCTCACAGCAGTCCTTAGTCCTTGTGTGGACTGGCCCAGGTTATATGTTCCTCTGTGAGCGGCCTCGGGATACTGAGGAAGTGTTTTGATCCCCTTGTAAATGGAAGTGTGTTGAAGAGAAATGAGCCATTTCAGATGCCATTTGTTTAGGGTCTTTCCAAATCATAAATAAGATTAACTGTAAAAATATATTTTCCTGCTATAGACTTTCACTTTCTACTTTATAACATGAGATTTAGAGCTTTGATGAGCAGTGAAAATTTCTTAATATCCTCTGCTTAAGAAATTTCAGGCCCTGAAATAACTACCATGTATATCATCACTGTCTTTTGCCTTACATGTCAGTTACATCAAGGGAAGATGAACCCTGAAATCAAACAACACAGGATCTGGAATTCTTATCAAGGTTGTTGAAGAAAGCTTGTGTTATAAAATGTGATTTTTTAAAGAATGAGTTTGTTGATATTAAAAAGGGATCATAAACAAGGCTTATTTCTTGCTTCTCCCCATGTATAAGTGGAGAGGGAAGTGGTAAATTCTTTGTAAGGAGGACTAGGGCTCCTTTTTCCCCACAGAAAGCCATAGTATGCTTGCCATAAACATCTGTAGAAGAGTAGAAGAGGAAGGCTTAAGCAACTGCTGTCTGGCAAGTTGAGGATTTCTTCTCTTTCAGCACAGCTCTGCTTAACCCCCAGACTGGGAATACCATAGGTGCTCACAGAAGATCAGGCTCTACCAAATGCAACACACAGCATTTCTTTGTTGACTCCTCAGACACATTCCACTGTCATGAGACCATGCAGATCTGTCCTGCTTCTCTGCCAGTCAGCTCTGGGATTCAGAGCAACTTGCAGTTTCTTTAAGCCTCTGGTGATCAGCTAGAAAAGAAGAGGCAGGGTGTGATCCCCCCCTTCCTGTCCACAGGCTTGATGTGATGAGGCAGGATAAAATTCTGTGGGTGACATCTTTGGAAACTAGAAGGCACTTTGTGACAAGCTCTAGTGGGAAACTAATTATTTTTCAAACTTCTCTTTCCCTGGCCAGACACTAGCCTCCCTCACCTCTGCTTGTTTCTTCCCTTCTTTGTTCTCTCTGTGTCCTGTTCACCCCTGTCCTCTTCACAACAAGCTCACTCCCTTGATCTTAGATCTCTACCCTCCATGCTTCATCAGCTCCCAAACTAAAAGAATGTGAGTGCAGGGAATATAATGTCCCTCATGCCTGCTGAAAGTTTCAGCAAAGCGTTCTTCTCTTTTTCTGCTCTCTGGTCCTTAAGGATATTATTCACAGCGCCTCTCTTACACTCTGGGCGCTTTATGAATATTCTTATTAATGGTAACCCAGAGAGTTGTCTGTTTCTACACCAGAAATGTTATTTACTAGTTATCTATGACACTGATTTTTACAGTCTTTTCTCCTGGGAGGAGTGCAGACTCATTCTGTTGGTCTGTCAGTCTCCCTCCTTTGCTGTGCCTCCCAGTGGAGGCTGGCTGAGAAACTGCTTATGATGTTGGGATCGTTATTTTTCAAATTTGGCTTGTTAAAGCCCAAAAGAATGTATATTTTTTACTCAGATGACAATAATTTCCAACCTCTTTAGATTCACATATTTATTTTCTCTTTCTTTTTCCCCTGGAAATCTCAATTTGGGTATATCATTGTCTGTCTCAAGAGATTAACTTTTTCCTGGGTCCTCTTGAAGCACTGTTAGAAACTCATAGTCATCAAATGACTTGATTAAGGTCATTGCAAAAGCTGTGGCAGCTTTTCGTGTCTAGATCCTGATGAGCTTTCAGAATGGCTTTCCATCAGTTCCATGCAGCAGTTTCTTTCCTCACTTTGCATTCAGTCAAACATTGAATATAATTAAATAGGAAAAAGAGAAAAGTATGGGAAAGTATAAACTAAAAGGAGATATGACTCTGCATGGGCATGTTCAACTTTCTATTGTTGATATTCTATCCAAAGGGGACCTTAGAATAAATTGCTAAGTAGAAAAAGATTACAGTTAATTGCCTATGCTTTTATTACTGATTGCTTTTCCTGACTTCTTTGATGTTTCTCAAAAAAATGTTCATTTTTCCCAGTGTGATTTTTATCATGTCATGTAATAAAGGAGATTCTCAATCCATTAACGGTTTTGATGACTAGCAATTCTTATGAGCACTGGCTGGATACTAGGTACTGAGGGTAGTATTGGTATGCAAAACCTCCCTCCCCAGGGAGCTTGTAGGCATTAATAAATGAGAATATTGCTGAAAGTATCAGAGCAAATTGAGATCTAACTTCTGAAGGAAAGAAATAGGGCTTATGAAATGCATTTAACTGTGGGAATTATCAGATTTTGAGTGTATGACTATTAGGAACATGATCCTACATATTTGAAGGGTAAATGGGAGTTACAGTAATGGGTGAAAGGTGGATCTTAGGAGGGAGTGTTCCAGTAGGAGGACTAGCAGATGAAAAGGCCCAGTGGTGAGAAGCTGAACATTTAGTGAAACAGAAAAAAGTGTTTATAGCTAAGAGAACAGGAAGGCAGTTACTTGAGATGAGAAAGAAGTAACAGAACTAGGTCCCCAAGGCTATGTAAACCAATCATAGACGGTCATGTAGTCAAAGTGACTACAGCGTTTTAAGTAGAGATTATAACATGAACTTATTTTTACTTTGAAAAGAGATGTTTAGCCTTTCTGTAAAGGAAAGATAAAATGTGCTGTCTGAACTATAAAACTGAGAAATTTGTATTGTAGATTCTGGGCTCAAATTATATTTCTCATGTGTGTAGCTTTGTGAGTAACACAACTTAAGAGTTGAACTTCTTTAAGGAAAGACAATTTTGTCTCATACACATTTTCATACTTTAAAGTAAATGTTTTCAGTACAGCTTTAGATTCTCTATAAAGTTGAGTAGAAGATAAAGAAATTTCCTGTTCGTCCTCTGCCTCCCACACATAACCTCATCTGTTCCCAACGTCCCCCACCTGAGTGGCTCGCTTGCCTCAGTGACACATTATGAGCACCCAACAGCCATAGCTCACCTCAGAGTTTGTTCTCAGTGTTCTGCAGTCAATAGGTTTAGACAGAGATATGACGGCAAATGCTCACCATCGTAGTATCATACACAATACTTAAAATCTCTGGCTCCTTCTATTCCTTCCAGTCCATTTCCAGCCCCTGAGAATCACTGATCTTTGATTGCTTTTATATTTTTAACTTTTCCAGACTGTCATATAGTTGGACTCATAATACACAACCTTTTCAGACTGGCTTTTTTCACTTGTTAACATGCATTTAAGACTTTTGTGCATGTCTTCATGGCTTGGTAGCTAATTTCTTTTCAGTGTTGAGCAATGTTCCACATTTGGATGTACCATAGTATTTTCATCCATTCATCCACGGAAGAACAAGCTGTCCTCATTTAGCAATTATAATTAAAGCCACAATAAACATTTATGTGCAGAGTTTCATTTGAACATAAGTTTTCAGCTTCTTAAGGTGAACATCAAGGAGTTTTATGGCTGGATCATACGGTAAAGAGTTTGTTTTATGAGAAACTGCCAAAATGTCTCCAAAATGGATGTACCAGTGGGGCATGGTTATGCATTCCTGTGATCCCAGCACTAGGAAGGCTGAGGCAGAAGATTTGTCACAAGTTTGAGGCCAGCCTGGGCTCCATAGTGAGTTCAAGGCCAGCCTGGATTATGTAGCAAATCCCTGTCTCAGAAAACAAAACCAAAAACCAAACGAAGAATGAAGAAAAATATCTGTACCATTTTGCGTTCTCACCACGGATGCATGAGGATTATCATTGCTCTACGTCCTTATCAACACTTGGTGGTATGATTACTTTGGATTTTGGCCATTCTAACAGGGATTTAATGCCAACTCGTTGTTATTTTAGTTTGCATTTCCTCGATGACATATGATGTAGAACATCATTTCATGCGCTTCTTTTCCATCTATATGTCTTCTTGGATGAAGTGTCTCTTAAGGCCTTTGGTCTACTTTTTGATTGAGTTTTTTCTTTAATTCTTGAGTTGAAAATTTCTTTATATATTTTGAATAACAGCTCTCTGTTGGGTACGTCTTTTGCAAATATTTTCTGCCACTGTATAGCTTGCCTTCATTCTCTTCACAGAGCCCTTTTCAAAGAGGAAATTTTGTTTTATGAGAAATGACTGTAAAATGCAATATCTGTAAAATGCGACATCTTTGCAAGTTTTTTTAAAACTTGAATTTTAAAAGTGATTGGGGAGTTTAATTTGAATGAAGTCCAGCTTATCAATTCCTTGTGGATCATGTTTTGGGAGTCATATCTAAACAGTCAATTACTTATTAATTCTCTATATGGTACTGACTTGTCAATTTGCTATGTAGAGTGAGCTCTTGAATTATAGATAGATTGGATGTACAACATAATTAATCAGTGATTGGGGAGTTTGAAATTAGAACAGCTTTGTTCTGACCTACTACATCCTCATCTGTAAAAGCAATAGGCTGGGATGAGCAGTAGTATTCCCTAACAAAAATACCCCTGGTTCTGTCTTCATAAATAGGAAAAAGATCCATTTTAGGGAGTGCCACTTCTGCTAAAAGTTGGGTGAAAGAACCAAGTGTCCAGGAACATAAAAGATAAAGCATTATTTGAAAAGGATCTATATAAGGTGAATTAGAATTGTATTCTGTTCAGTTGTGATCGGTTCACTATGAAATATCTCACAAAATCCAAAGTTGTGAAATATTCACAACTACAGTTGTGTATTTTTTAATGCAAGTGTGAAAAGAAACTCTGACTTCTTCTGTATGGGTTTTTCTGTCCTCCTCTTTCCTAAAATTGAATTTTTAAGATGAGGGAAGACACAGGAAAATGTCAAAGAGCAATATTGCTTACCAAGAGCAACCAATAACCTAATAGCTGCTTTGAAAGATAAAATTTACAGCGGGTCACTTGAGGTTTTCATGTCATGCCATATTGAGGTAATACTTACTTGGGGTTGTCAGTGTGCCCCATCCCCTTAGAAGCTTTACAGTGAAGTATACTAAAACCTTAGCAAATGTTGTGTGATAAAGTTTCATCTCTAAATACAATATCTTTGCAAATAAAAAAAAACTTGAATTTTAACAGGAACTGATGTTCATTTAGGGACCGGTTTCAGGAGAATCACTAGGAAATTTAACATTTGTCACTCACTGATTGTTTCTACTTATACCCATGTATGTGACATAGATGGTGCATTCATGTAGAGCATTAGATGTTAAAGGGTGAACAGCATGGTACTAGCATGCCATGGCTCCTAGCATTGGCTGTTAACATTTTGGCTGTGATCAGTAGTTATACAAAGTACAAGAGCAAAGAATTAGGTCTTGGGTCATGTCGATGCACGGTTGGCTTGTCCTCTCTTTTTGTCATGAGTTAGAACATGATTGTGGGTTTAAATTTTGTTCAAAACCTGGGACTTGTTACACACACCCATCACAGAAACATCTGTCTACCCCCATAGAGTGTCCGGTGTGAGTGGTCAGCCACATTACACATACATCAACTCGTGTTTACTTGGCAAAAAAGTATTATGCACCTGAATGGACTCACATAATCCGAGGCTTTCTGTATGGAAGAGGAATAGTTTTCTTTGCAAAATGTTGCATTTTTATTGCTATTCCAATTTTAGTTCTACCTCAAATAATCCTTTGTTTCTTTTTTCTCTTCTTTTGGCTTCCTCTCTGTGCATGTGTGTGGACCCCATGAACTTGACTTCTCTCCCATACACAGGTAAGGAAGCGCAGTTTGCTGTTTATATTTTCTTCTGTGCTGTAGTTCTACCTGGCCAGAAACATTAGTTGTATATTCCACTGTTGTACTTTAATATGCTGAGAATTTCCTTCTCAACTTGAAAACTGATACCTCTTAGGATGCTTCTAAGATGAAATCTTTAAATTATTAACAATATAGACTCTACAGTGTTATTTAAATCATGTGTTGGTATTTGTATACCAAGGTATTTTAGCAAAAGCAATGAGTTCCTGAGAGGTAGACTATAAAGTGATTCATCGTTCCCTGTTGACTTACATCCTAACTTCTGATTGAAAGCTGCTGGTAATGTTGCCTTACATTTTCAGAAGCTGAAATACACTTGCTCTGTGGTTTCATTTGCATCAAGTGGTTGATTATTTATAAAGATTAGGAAAAGACACTTGGTGGGTAGCACTGGGCCAGGAAAACTTTTGTCAGATAACCTTTTACAGGGTGCATAACCAACATCCTCTTATGATAATTTCTCTTAAAGTAATTAAAATGCAATGAAATTAATAATTAATATGACATCCTTCATAACTTTCAATACTTTCACTTCATTCCTCTAGCCTTCCTTTTAGTTCATGTTAGTATGTTTCATTAGGCTCATCACAAAATGGAGAGCCTTGAGAAACATTTTCTTTTTACTTCTTGGGGAAATTATACATATATAATACAGGTTGTTTCAACACACACATATGTTTCAACAATGAATGCACAATGGTAATACACTCCTGCATCATTTAATGATGAGAATAAGTTCTGAGAAATGCACCCTTAGGCAATTCTATCACTGTGTGAGCATCTTGAAACATATTTACACAAACTAAGATGACTGTGATGTCAGCAGGCCGATACCCTTGTGGGATCACCATCTTATATGTGGTCTATCATTGACCAAATTGTCATTAAGCCGCTCAGAAGGGTATATGTATAATAGAATTTTGTGTCCCTGGGGATGCTTGCCTTATTTACTGAGGAGACACAGTGGTAATATATGAAAAACTGAAATCTTTGTGAAGAAAAATGAATAATATTACAATGGACCTGTTAACCAAGCCATTCCTTCAGGTTCCTTAAGATATATTTTTATATTATTGACATAAGAGGAAATAGCAATTCTGTATCTATTAGCTTTTGTCTCCAAAAACAGCCTTTAAAGTTATGATTGAATGTTACCCAGACTTTTTATAGCAAAAATGAGTACTTAAATAATGAACTACCATTAGTAAATTGCTCTTCAAGTTAACTAGCTGCTCTTAATTCCTCAAGGTACAGGATAAACTCACAAGATTTTGTGCCAGGAATATTTTTCTATATATACAAGCATACATTGTCTCCCTCAAATTAATAGAGAACAAAAGGAAGATCATTATATTTCTATTTTTGACTAACAAGTAGGAAACTTAGATTTGAATCCTGGGCTTAACCATAGTAACTTTTGCTTTCATTCTGGTGAAAACTTTCCCAATATTTCCTGTTTTCTGAAAAACTCATCAATTTTAAGAGCATTGCATATGTGTGCTGTAATGTTATGTCTCTTTCTCTAGGCAAGGTTGTAAATAATATGAATCATAATAAAAGCTAAAAGCCTTTAAGTGTTTATCAAGTGTCAGGAACTGGAGAGACCAGTTTTTTATACATTAATTTATTGAAGTCACCACACACACACGTGCTTCTCCATGTTTTTTATATTGGAAGTAGATTTTGTTGACATTCGGGGGAAAGAGTACATTTATAACATACCACATCAGATAACACTGTTCTTAGAAAACCTCAGTCAATACTTTTTCTCTCTCGGCTTCTTCCCCACTTCTGCCCTTTTCTTCTGATGTGTAAAATTAAATTTCAGTCTATTTTCTTATGTAAAGCAAATTAGCTCCACCCAGCATTTCCTGTCCTACTCAGCTGTCACGCTTCCTTTCCATATTAAAGAAACCCAGAGACACATCAGATAGCCTCAGAGAGGGACAAACACATCACGTTTCTGAGAGTGAGTTCTTTCAGCTATGTAGACAATAAGTATAAGAAAAGATACCAGTTTTTTTGAGTTATACTCTTTAAATATTTGGGACTCAATAGTAACAGCATAAAGTAACAGAAAATCGTTATAATTAGATTGCACACAGCACCTTAATTCTAGAACTGTTGCAGGTTTACTTAAGCTATGTGGCAGATTGAGGATATCCGACATGTGTTTTTTAATGGTAGAAGCTTCAAGAAGAAAAGAGAGCATGTGTACACTAATCTAACCCTCACAGAATGGACCACAGTCTGAGTGGTAATAAGAAGCAATGTTCAACCATAAGCAAGCATTTTCAATATCTTATTATGGGTCATAAATAAAAACAAATATGCAGGGCAGAATTATAGGGGCATTAAGATGATTAAAATGAAAATAGTATTACAATACTGAAAAATTTATGAGATGACCATTTTGCATTGACCAGGCTAAGAATGCATTTAAAATATTAATATGTATATTACAGTGCTGAAAATGCTTAGGTTATTTAAATGACATGCTTACAGATTCTGTCTTTCCAAGCAGCAAACAATTGCATTTCATGGTTTTGATGTCATGGACAAGCATATTTTATTAGACTACCTGTATCATTTGGTCTATAGATAGATGTGCCCAAAATATCTACAGTTGTAATGCATTAAATATAGGTCTTTTCACAGCAAACTTGTTGATAACCCCACACTCTATTTTTATTATTGTATTATCACAGCTAAGTTATACTGCTTCAAATCTTGGAGCATACTGTGTTATCTCAGAAACCAGTACTGAACCATACTTGGACATCCTGAGTAGCCTGTCTGTGGTGAACCATGTAAAGCTCTTTCCTACTGCCATGTATTTGGGACTTTACAGTGTGACTTGCAAGTGCCTGTGAGCCATTCTGAATGCTTACCATAATGATTTCCTTGATAATCAGGCTGGGGGACTGTCTCGGTTGCTTTTCTCTCCTTGCTGAGACAAAATACCTGATGCCCAGAATTAAGGAAGGAAAGGTTTATTTAGCTTACAGTTTGTGAAGGTTTCAGTCCATAGTTGACTGGTTCCAAGGCAGAGTGGGACATGGCAGAGGGCAAATATTCATGGCGGGTGAAGACAGCAAAAGTAACAACAGCAAAAGGGAGGAAAAGCACAAACAGCCTTTCTCTCCATTACAAATGCAAACTGTCCTCCCTAGGGTGGGTGTAGCACTCACACCATAATCCCAGCATTGGATTAGGGATCAATCATAAACCCTAAAAGCCTGCCCCATGACTGCGTGAGGCTTTGGGGGGACACCAAGACACAAACCATAACAGGGACTGTTGGGTATAAGATAGTTCTTAGAATAATTTACTTTCTTGGACTAGTTCCAAAGAATACTCATGTTCATCTCAATATCATACTTTAGCTAATTAAATTCAAGGGAGACTGCATTTATTTGAGGGAATTATCCCATTATTTTTTGCTTGCTAAACACTTTTGAAAAAACATTATAAAAAGAAAAGTGACCGTTACTGAAAGTTGTTCCCAAAGCCATATCCATACCATCTGGTGTTTCTTTCCATGGTCATTGTTGCAGTATTCTGTGGCAGGTCAGAGAGACCCGGGGACACACTTCATACTCCGTGAGTGGAAAAGCAGGGAAAGTGGAGAGATGCCTCGTTTCAAAATGGAGGAAGGGATTATCATCCCATATGGTACTGGTAACTTTACAACTTTAGTGTTAATGTGCATAAAGCACCCAGGACAGAGCAGATGCATGGGTTTCTGAGGGAAGCTTGGGGAAAAGTAGGGTTCTCAGTGGTCTGCTCCTGAATGTTACAGCTTTGGTAAATGGATTAGCTGCCACCACCCACCTACTCCTACAACTTGCATTCTTGTAGGCATATGGGCCCACCAGGCTGGTGCTAGCTATGCTCGCCTGCTAACCTATACATGGCTTCCTTTGGAAACTGCCACATGTAAACTTGTCAGTAAAGCCGTGGTCATGATAACTGTGTTCATTTTATGTATAGTCGTATCTCCTAATTCCAGCCACTTGTGTCAGATGTGCCTCAAAGCGTCTCACAGAAAACTTTGTTATCACTTGTTTATTGTCTTCCACCAAGAAGACCAAGCTGTTCGCAATATGAATCATAATTAATGCTTGTTAATCATTCTTTCCATAGCATTTCCCCTAGATATCCTCCCTTCTCAGGGAACCAGTTGTATGAACAAAGACACATCTTACACTTCATTAAGATCATGCTTCCTTCTGATTTCTCCCTAACAATTCAACATTTACTTAAGTTATACTCTACTTTGTTTTTCTGCCTTGTCTGTGCCTTCTTTGGAAGTATTTGGTACTTAGCTAGTTCTTTCTGGCCTGAGAAGGTTAATGGGGTTAACTGAACTGAAGATCTCTCATTCACTTTCTTGCCCCACAGTGATACAACTTACCAATGTTTGATGATTGCAATTGAAAGCTTGTACTATTTTCTGCTTCCCATGTTGGTAGCAAGTCATCTGCAAAAGCTTGATGGATTACTGTTAGTAGATATGCATGCTCAGCAAGAGCTTGTCTGTGGGGTCTGGCTAACATACTACTGTGAAAGAGTGTTAGCAGTGTGGTTGGATCCTTTATGTCCATCTCCAGGAAGGTCAGAAGACAGCGTCATCAGGTATTCTAATCTTTACCCCGCATTAGCAGCAGCTGACTGGGTCCCCTTATGAGGGAAGTTACTGCAGTGACTCTAGCAGTCCTAGTATTTACCCTTCTCAAGGGCACATATACAGAGAACAAAGTCACCTCACTTCTCCCCTCCTGCCTTGTTTATGGAGACTGTGGGTAGGTAAGGTTATTTTGCTTCTTACTTTTGTTCTGCTGGGTGCTGCCACTACATTTCAACTTGTAGTTCGCAAAAGCTGCCATTTGGCTGGTTAGTCTACATTCACTAAAGGTTGGGGTTCAATCTCCTTTCCTTGCTGCTAAGTTCACCCACTCTCTAAGTAACGCCACTCTTTCCACAGCAAGTGTAAGGACTTTCGGACCTTTGAGCCAACTTTGATAAGGTCAGGGTCTCCTACGACTTCCAAATTTGTTCTTTAAAGGTCATGTGCTCTCCAGGGCTTGGTGTGGGGCTGCTGTGGGGAATCCTCTGGGTTGTAGTTTCTTCTCCCTTCCTGGCCCAAACCTAGTCTTCTGTTATAGTACCTAGCTTTCAGTTCTCCCATAAAAGGCTGTGTGCTTTTCCTTTCTGGGCATTTTGTCTATCTCTTTTTGTAGAGATTTAATACTAATGTCTACAGATAGATGATCGATCTCAAAACCCAGGCTCTCCATTTCTAAAAGAAAAATTATATTTTTTAAAAGAATGCCTTTAGTGAGACTCCAGGACATATATGAAAGTTTTGAACTGAGTTTGAACTCTATGACTTTTAAACACAAATTAAAATTGATTTGAGTCTTATATATTGACAGGAAATGCTGTAACTTCCTTTTGGAGATCTTCCTTCTCTTAAAATTTCGTGAAAGCTGAAGGGCTTGCCCACTCCAAATGGGAGCTGAGAGGTCAGTTCAATTTCTGTTATAAGAGAGTGGAGAATGAATTCTCTTCAGTTTGCTAACGCTATTGCTTACTAGCGGCTGCCAAGTTGGGTGGCTGTTGACACAATCACACTCTCCGCTCTGACAGATGCTGCTAATTCACATCTCCACATTGGCCAAGGGCACTCTGCCAGGGTTGGCTTTTGAATGAGGACAACTTTAATTTCTCAGAGCCATGCTCAGAAAAAGTTGCCCTTCCCTTGGCTTCCCAAGGTCATGGTTCTTACTGTTGAGCATATTTAGTCTCTCTTCCAAAGTAGATGTTCTGTTTCTTCTCTGCTCCTAGAGATGTACACCTACAGGGTGGACAGCTTTCCTTTTTCAGGCTTTAAATACTAAAAGTCTGACTGTACCCATTTTCCAGACAAGGTACCTTTCATAAGGAAATTACCCTAACACCGGGGGCCTCTGTCTTCATTCTTCTCACGTTTTTCTGCAAGGATCTCACACAAATCTTTTATCACTTCCTCTTAATGTTCCCCTAACATTAAAAATCTCAAGTTAAATCTTCAAAATAGCATTTTGCCTCATATGTATAATGATGATCGCTTAGGTTTTAGAATGTTTTACAAGGTTTCAAGGGACTCATTGTTGCTGTTATTCTTCATAGCCATTCTGCAAGAGCAATGTTATTTTTCTTAGTGACAGTCTGGGGCAGAGGGTAGGCCACCTTTTCTGCAGAGTAGTATTGGTACTCATTTGTTCAAATAAATTCATATTGCCCTCTTGGCCTTTGCATATGATGAGGAAGAAATTGATAACACAATGTGCGAGTTAAACTCCATGCTTCCTACATAGAAGAATATTAAATGCGTCATGATACTGCTTTGCTAAAAAGATCTAGCAAAGGATGTTTTCTTTGTCCTTTAATGGTCATGTTTTTTAACTTCAAATGACACATCTTGGAGATTAGTAGTGGAATGACAGAGAGAAACAAGCATAAAAGTGTAGGAGAGCAACGTTATGATTTGTTAAAAGATCAATGTCAATATTTTACATTTTTAAACAGATATAAGGACAGATATAATGACTGTAATTTTTACTGTAGCAATGTGAATTACCTAAGATCTCATGGTCCTTACTTAAAAGTCATTGGTTCAGAGTCCTGACTCCAATGCAATGCGTTCAACCCCTTATGTCTCCACAGCGTGTCAGTGATTCTCAGTCTTTGTGTTGCACCAGAGTAACCTCTGGAGATTGTTACAATTAGAAATGCCTGGAACCCCCACTGCAGCACAAATCCTAAAGGTATGGTCCAAGGATGTGTATGTTTATCAAGTAGCAGTGGAAATTTGGAAACATCAGGTTTGGAAACCACTGACGCCCCCCCCCCCCAACACACACAAAAAGGGAATACGAAAGAAACAGTATGTGCATTTGAGCACATGCCCTGGCACATATCCTGAAGGAACTCCATTTGTGTGAGGTACTGCACAGAGGCAACGTGAGAAATCTGACGGTGGTTCCACTTATACTCTGTTCTTTTGCATATCTAATATTTTAGGAGACCATTCTTTGAGCTACAAGTTTAAGGAACACTGCAATCTGAAGAATCGTCAGGAATATTTTTGCCTGAAGGGCAGATCTATTTTAACTGCACACAGTAACAGCATCCCAGTGGCTGGCTATACCCTTCTCTCTTTCATGTTTTCACCTGTTTCTTTCCCTCTGGTAGATGTCCTGTTGTTTTGCTTTTCTTATTCTGTCTTGAAGTCTCTCTCACTGCTCTTGACTGATATTATACTCTTTTCTTTTCCACAATAAACCCTGGGGGAATTTTTTTATGTTTTCTTTTACACAGCCCATTTATAATACCTGGTTCTTGTTAAATGGATTCAAGAATGTATTAATGCAGAACTTATTAATGCAAAGAGAAAATCTCTGTCTTTGAATGCTAGCCTGGGGGGGTGGGATGGCATGCGGGTTTTTGTTTCTAATGCATTTGCCACTTGTGAGAAATATCCCAATGCTTTGCTTTCATTTTTATTTTTGGCCAGTTAGCACTTTCCCTATTCCCGATATTTTTATAATAGACTTCATTAAGAGAAAGTGCCTTTCCTTTACTATGACTTCCTTAGAATTTTAACAATGCCTTAAACACTGAGAGCTGGTGCTTTTCCATGTTACGTGGAAAGAGTTGATGAGGAAAATAGCTGCCGAATGAGCCCAGAGACAGTTCTTGTTTTGTTGATGGCTTCTTTTAGTGATTTCTTCAGTCCTGTTCAAGCTAAGATTATTAAGAGTTTAATGAAAAGAGCATATTGCCTCTTTATTTAAAGAGCCATTTAATGAAGACGCTACTATCATTCCGGCCTGGGGCAGGGGGAGTATAATTGATGTGACTTCATAGGGCCACAAATTGTTAGTTGTATAAATGTGTGGCCAAGACCCGAATCTCAGAATTCTTGAATACATCACTTTGCATACCACTTACACTGGCTTTGTGAATGTGCATTAAAAGGAGCACATCGTTTTTTTTAACTCATTCAGATTGGCACATATACTTATACAGCTACTCCCAAGGCAGAAGGACTCCTAATGGGAGGTACCCCCAAAATTTTCTCACTGTATGCACTGAATTAGAGGAAAGAAGGTGAGAGGAAAGGCCAGGAGCCAAGGAACACTCACCACAGTAAGAGTGCTCCAATCCACTTCTACCTGAAACCCTGTTAGTCCACTCCTAAATGCTGTACCTCAACTCCAGGAGCCATATTTTCCGTGCAGCCAAACTTTCCAACCATTCCTGGTAAGATTCCAGATTGGAGAATACATCTCAGTTATCCTAACCCTGTGACACCATATGTAATAGAAAATATACAGTCCTGTTGACCTCTGCTCAGGTTGCAGAACCATAACAATGTACTTCGTCTTTAAAGCCATTTACATAGCTTGAGGATGATTTATTACACGGCAACAGACAAGCGAAACAGAGGCTGACACCTACCGTAGTTTGAATAAACTTACTATATTGGGTATTGATGAAAGGGGATGGAAAGAAATCCAGTGCTAGACACAATTGCCATTTATGAGCAAAGATCGGAAATACCCATGACTAAGCAAGGGAGTAGGCTACTGTCCAGTGGTTCTGTTAAAGGGACTCAGAGCAAGATGAGTCAGACCCATTCTGGTGATAGTTCCCAAGCTGATCTAATCTGGTGGGGGAGAGGAGACAGCAAGGAGTAGCCATCAGGAGGCCTGCAGAGATAGTAGGGCAGCAAGGATAAATCTCCAGTCCAAATGGAAAAAAGTAAGGAGGAATTGGAGGAATACATTAGAGGACAGGAGGGGGGCCATGAAGGAGCTCTGTGCTCAGCCACAGATTCATTCCAGACCTCAAGATCTGGCAGACATGAGACTGTTAACACTGCTACCCGTTGTGGTGAGTTCTGAGTCATGATTGAGAGGGTTAATCCTCACACTTGTGGCCCCCCTGAGAAACGAGGGACACAGTGAGACATTCAAGATTTTGCCTTATTATTATCACTGTCAGACCCTCCTCTAGCTGGTTTTAGGTTACAGTTCTTCCTACACCTGTGCGCATTTGACCCATGTGGCTCCCCTGCTATATAACCTAACCAAGGTCTGAACACCCACTCTCTGTTGAGCAGACAATGACAGTGTCCTCCTAGTTGCTTTCTTAGCTTCTAGTTTCAGACCTTTCCCATTCATTCATACACACACAAAAATGCTCAAAGTGATCATTCCAACATAAAATCTGCGTGTGTGTCAATTGTGTCCTGTGTCTGCCCCTGCAGTGGCTTTACTTTGCCCTTAGATTAATTTGGGGAGCTCTGAATGAGGCTTCAGAGCTACCCAGCATCTGGCCCTCTCATGCCTCTCCAGCCCTAGCACATGTTGCTTCGTTTGATGACTTTAGGCTCAGCCTTCCTGACCTTATGAAAGTCATACAATAGAATGACTTTGTATGACTTTTAGGAGAGCTAAACTCCTAAAGGCCTCTCTCAGTAGAGCACACCGTGCTGTCGCCCTTTTAGGGCCTCTTCTGAGCTTCTTACCGTTTAAAGCTCAGTTAAGTGCCCCTCCTAATAGAATCCTTGTGACCAGTGAGTACTACCTCCCAGCCCTTATTGCATCACTTGATTTCAAAGTCTTGTATAGCATTTC
Source organism: Dinomys branickii (assembly GCA_004027595.1). Lineage (NCBI taxonomy): Eukaryota > Metazoa > Chordata > Mammalia > Rodentia > Dinomyidae > Dinomys > Dinomys branickii. The sequence goes on along the minus strand of PVLD010003314.1, from coordinate 92,991 downwards.
TCATTGTCAATATTTTATTATTTATGAGCTTACTGTTAATTTTGTTCCCTGAAGATCTAGATCTCCCTTGCAGATTAGTCCCTGTGTCCTTTACTCTTGCAGTAACCTCAAGTCACCCATTGTGATACCACCATCCTTTTGAAATCTGAAATTCACGAGGGCAGCAGTCCTGCCCTTCTTGTTCACCTTGTTTTGCCAATTCTTATTTGGTTTGAAATGAACGAAAATGAAATCTCCACATCATACTCCTTCTAACTTTAGGGTGGGGATATGGAGTGGCTCCTGGAAAAGGCTGAGCAATCCAGCTGTAACAGAATACGTTTAGTAAGATTTCTTGTCTTCTAGACTCTTAGGGATCTTCTATTATTCAGGGTAGGGTGGGCCATTTGTGAGAGAGGGAGTTAAACTGGAAATTTTTCTACTCATTTCTTCAGCAGTTACTGACTGAGGACATGCTGTACGTCAGGGCTGCGGTTCTGGGCTCTGGGAATATGGACATGAATTACAGGAGCCACAGATCTCTATATTGGGTCTTACATTGTACTGGAAGCACATGGACAATAAACATGCAAATGAAGTAAATTATTTCACAGGACAATTTAAAGACAATGGGGCGATGGATAAAAAGGCGAAATGAAGGAGTTGGGGAGGCAAGAGAGCAGCTGTAAGTGGGGTACTCAGGGCGAGGCCTTGCTTGAGAGGTCACTTTGAGCAAAGATGGAAGAAGGGATGGTACCCTGTGCTTTCCAGAAGGATAATGTTCTGGAAGGCAGGCGTGGCTCTTGGTGACACCTTGGGTATGAGTGTGCTGATCTGACCAAGGAGGGCAAGGTGTCCTGCATGTCTGGGATTGCAGGGAGCAGTAGGAGATGAGAGCAGAGTGGAGTGGGAAGGCAGATCCTTCTACTTTTTGTTTTTAAATTAGAGCCTTATTCAGGTATAATTCACACACCATGACATTTGTGCTCTAAAAGTATACAACTCAGTGGTTCGTAGTGATTCATGGTTGTGCAACCTCACCTTCTAGTTTCAGCACATTTTCATCATCCCTGAAAGGAATCCTGAACCTGTTAGCAGTCTCTTCTCCCTTTCTCCCCTCTCCCGGCAGGTACAGATCTACTTTCTGCCTCTATGGATTTAACTGTTCTGGATACTTTATGTAATGGAGTCATGCAGTATGTGATCTGTTGTGAATGGCTTCTTTCACCCGGCATTATCCATTTTCATAGTCCAGCTCTGTTTAGCGTGTATCAGCATGTCATTATTTCAAACTGTTGAATAATTTTCCATTGCACAGATGTGGTTGTTTATCTATTCATCATCAGATGGAGATTCGTTTTGCTTCCACCTTTTGGCTATTGTGATTAATGCTGCTATGAACTTTCACATATGGGTGCTCCTTGACTTTATAGCGGGCCCCTATCTGATCAATGTATTCTAAGCTGAAAATATTGTAAGTCAAAATACATTGAATACACCTTCTTTTCCAAACTCCTTAGCTTAGCACCAGAGTACACTGCAGAGTGTCAGTGGTTTCCCTTGCAGACAGGGTGGCTGACAAAGAGCTGTGACTCACTGTGCTGCCCAGCATCTAGTGAGGGTATCTGTATATCAGTAGTTTGCATAAAGATTAATATTCAAAACCTAAAGCACCATTTCTATTGTATGAATCACAGTTTCTACTGCATGTAAATCACTTTTGCACCATTGCAATGTTGGAAAAACCATTAAGTCAAACACAGTTAAGTTAGGGGCCATCTGTGCAAGTTTTTGTACAGCCATAGGTTTTTCATTTTCTTGGGTAATACTTATGTGTGGAGCAAGCAGCACTGTCTCCTGTATTGAGATGAGACTGAAGAAAGCCAAAGGTGGAAGTAGGAGGACAAGGTAGTTGACTACTGTAGAATCCAGGTGAGAGAGAGTGGGAATCACAGAATAAAGTACTTTTGACCAATCAGAAATCCTGGGACATTACTGAGCTGTGGATCCCCTGGGACAGTCATGTCCTTATGCCCAGAAGGAGTGCTATCACAAGAGAGCACCATTTGGGTCTGCTATCATGGGAATAGTGTAAAAATGCCTATATTTAATCAATTAACACTCTGTATCATGTGCTGTCTAGAGTTTCTATTCACAGGTACAGTGCTACTCTACTGCATCAACATAACTTGTATTGAAATAAAGCTGCTCAATAAAATTAGAGCCATAGGGCTGGGGTTATAGCTCAGTGGTGCAGCTTCTGAATGGCAAGTGCTAGATCCTGACTCCGATTCCATATATATGTAATAAACGATAACCGTAGTTGGCTTGCAAAGTGTAAAAATGGTATGTGACCATATAATGTATATGACTTCCCCAGTTGTCGGCATCCACAGTTGTGAAGTTCATTACAACTTCCGATGCTTGTTGGCAATCTTATTATTTTATTATTTTGGTAGTGTGAAAGTTTGGATGGAAGGAATTACGGGAAGGGACAGATAGTAATAGGAAAAAATATAGCCCACACATCCTGTGAATATAAAATGCCTTATGTTATGGAGGAGGAGAAGGAGGAGGAGGAAAGAGGCTGGGGGATATTTGAGGATGAATCACAACTGAATTCACATCTGTCAAATTGCTGATGCCTTTGGATGATGAGATCATTAGTAAATAGTGCCTATGCTGCTGTTTGGAACCTAATGGTCTGTTTGCTTAATAGAAGGGTGTCTATGAGCACTCATAGTGCATGAAATTGGCCTCCAAGTAAGAGAGAGTAGAATAAAATGTAGTGAATGCCCCCTACTGTATCATGTTTTTATGTTAACCTTTAATACACCCTCTTTGTAGATGTGGTGCCTAAGAGAACAGATTCTGAGGCCAAACTCCCTGGGTTTAAAGTCTCACTTTTGCCCCTAATTAGTTGTTGTCCTTTGGCACATTATGTAAATGCAGTGTGTTCTCTGTCCTTCTCTGTAATGTAGGCAATACAACCTATCTCATAGGCTGGTTGTGCAGTTTTTTTTTTTCCTTTGTCTTTTTGAGACAGGGTCTTGCTGTGCAGTTCAGGCTGGCCCAGAGCTCACTGTGTAGCCCAGGCTGGTCTCACACTTGCAATTATCTTTCTGCCTCAGCCTCCCAAGTGATGGGATTACAGATGTGCACCAGCATTCCCGGTATGGTTGTGTGGATCAATACATTCAAAGCATTAGGGACAGAGAGACTGGTCCACAGTAACTGCTCCATGAACTATCTCTTTCTAAAACAACAGTGCATATGAGTTATCAGTTTCTTAATTTATCTGTTATATTTTGTATTCTAAAGAATTTTGGTAAATGTGGGAAACAATTCCTATCAAATAATTCCTGTCAGTATTAGTTATGGTATATAAAGGGTTTACAAAGTAGGCTTACAGTGGCCACTTACAGAGTCAGTGGTGAAAGAATGAAGAATGATCTTCTGCATGCCAAAGAGCTGAAGGATGCAGTAGAAAGTCAAAAGCCTACAGCTCACTGCAGAATCTGATGCAAGTTCCTTTTGAAAGTTCAAGGTTCTCCATTAGAAGGCTGAAGTCTGTGCTGAAAGGCTGGGGACACTGTGCTGGAATCCGAAAGGAGCTAGGGATGAAAGTCTAAAGGGAAAGGGAAAGCCCAGAGATCTTTCAGAGAAGCAAAAGGGAAGATCTCCCCTTCTTTCCCTTTTCACTCCATCCAGGCCACAGCCTATTGGTTGGTGCCACCTACATCTGGGTGGGTCTTCCCTCCTCTGTCTGCTGGCCTATATATCAATCATTCACAGACACACAAAGAATGGTGCTCCACAAATCTGCTAGGCAGTTCTCAGTCTATTCAAGTTGACCTCACAGCTAACTACCACAAAGTTAAACTGGGTCATTTCGTTATTTGAGACTTTAGGAACTTTTGAGTGTGAGCTCCAATACATATTTACCACAAAACTTTTGTTTTCTAGGACATAGTTGTAATAGAAGATAAAGCAAAATTTCAAGAAAAATGAATCTTAATACCTTTAGCTCCTCATACACTTACTCTTGCTATACCATTTTCTTTTCAGACCTACAAGAAATAAATGGAAAGATCTAACTTTTCTCCATTAATTAAAAAAAAAAAACTGAGGAAGTAGGTCAAGAGATGGATGGAAGGGGATAGAAAGGAGGAAAAGGAGATGAAAAAGGAAATAAGATATGTACATGGACCAACCCTACACAAGGAATGTAAACAAACAAGTATAATAAAGAAAATTATCCAGAAAAAATAAAGAAATAAAGAAAAAAGACGGCATAATAAATAACAATGCTCTAGTAACTTTCTGGTACCCTAAGTTCACTGTATAGATTGCAGTGCTCAGTTGGCTTCCTGTTCTTGAGCAAATTAGAGATTTATATTGTGTGTCCTTTGAAATGCCACTTTCTTATATCTTGCATTTTCATGGTTCAGGGTTAGATAACAGGCATCCACCAAGTGTTAGCTGACTGACTGCTTAGATTTCTGTAGCTCACTGGTTAGTCAGGTTCCTACAAATCCAACATTGTATGTGTGTGTGAAAATCTGTTTCACATTTCTTTTACTTGGCAGTTTTGGACATTATAAATAAGGATAGCTAAGATACTGTGCCATGGAGGGGAAAGTGGTTCAGAATACTAATTCCCGACATTTTCTCCAAAATGCGCTTTGCAGCTACTTGTTATTGCTATGGTTGATACATTGTGTCACCTTGGGGAGTCTAGAGGTTTGGCTGAGGGATTCAGCAGGAAGCCAGGGTGCTTACTTTGTATACATCCTGAGCCTGTGGAAGAGGAGGGCATGGAGACTGTGTGAGAGCTATATGCCCCCTGGATGGGGGTAGGCTGTTTACAGTGCAAGGGAAGGAAAGAGGCTGCTTGCGGCCATTCCTCCCTTTTGCTGGTGTTGTTTGCTGTGCTGTGCTGCCATGAATGCTTGCCCTCTGCCATGTGCCACTCTGCCTCAGAACCAGCCAAGTATGGACTGAAATCTCCACAAACAGTAAGCTAAATAAACCTTTCTTTCCTTCATTTTTGGTGTTGGGTATTTTGTGTCAGCAATGACAGAAAAGTAACCAAGATAGTTATTTAAAGGACCTATTTGTTTGCAAGTGAGGATAAAACAGACATACAGTCTTACTTGAAGTCTGATAGAGCCTTAGCTCTCCATTTTTTAGGTGTTACCATCATGAACTCATGAGAAAGATTCAGAGGAGCCAGATACAGCCAGCATTCCAAAGTAAGAGTTTACAGAATTTTCTGCAGGAGGCTATATGCAACCGCAGTTCTTCTGATGCTCACATTTGGACTAAGAACAGGCACCATCATTCCTTCTTCAGAGATGGTTATACTTTTTATACCCTGTTTGTTCAAGGCAATATGTGCAGCTTAACTGTGTGAAATATTTGAATCAAACCACATACCTTGAACATCAATGAGAACCCACCTCCAATATCTATAATGCAGATTTAAAAACCATTGATTACTCTGTTTCTAGCATTCATGATGAACATTAGCAAAGCTTCTGTTGTTGTCTGATGTACAGATCACTGAATCTCTCCTGTTAATGTATTAGAACGGAGTAAACTTTCCTGCTTTCAGTGAGAATTGATGGTCAGGTCAATTGACTGCAACTGGAGTGTGATATCACTAAATCATATGCACCATGACTACCAATCTATACTGGTCACAAAAGGACTATTTTATCTTCAGTGTCCTTTTAGTGAGCTTCACTTTTTGTGTTTTGTGGGTAAAAATGTGAACTCCTTCTGTATTATAACTTGTTTCCAAATACTTATACTGAATGCAATCAAAAGGAAAATAAACTTGGAAACTTTTTTTTCTTGTTCAGTGCACCTCTGATCTCTCTAGGATGTTCACAGTGAGTGGATTAATACCTATTTCGAGCCACCCAAAGGTCAGCAGTTGCTGTAGGAGGGTGAAGTAAGGACAGCACCTGAGATAGCATTTAGACGTGAAGACGCTGTGAGTAACCAAAAAGCAGAGTGAACAGCACACTGGAGTGCTCATAAGCAGGGAAAGGATACGGTGTTGTAAATGACACAGAAGGGGTAAAGTGCAGAGCACTGTGACCTGACATATGCATATTCCTGCAAAAGCTCTTGGGGTGGGGGGTAGCCTCACAGGAAGAGCAGAGTTTATACTGAACAGGAGGAATATCAGAAGTATTCCAGCTTGGAATAAGGGGTCGTCATTGGGGCAGAAGAATATGAGCATGGTGTGGTCCCAGACATCAAGATCAAGCAAGCAATTAACAACAACAACAACAAACTTGAGAGAGGCCCTGGGTATCTGGAGTCCTGTCAATAGTTCACATTTATTGAAGACTTACATGCAAGCCATGTGCTAAGTCCTTTAAAACTGTCAACACATTTAATTCTTCAAAAAAATATTGTCGTCTACCTGAGACTACTTGTCTTAGTTACTTGTCTCTCGCTGCTGAGACAAAATACCGGACGCCCAGGTCCAGGCCCCAGAAGGCAGCGAAAACAACAGGAGTGCAAACGGGCCGAGCACCTCTCTTCTGCCTTACGCGGTAAGCAGGCCGCCGTGCCCTAGGGAGGGGCCGCCCTCACACCGCCTCTGTGCGCCGCTCTTGCACAGGATTCGGATGTTTACAAAGCGAGGACGCCGGCCTCCTGCTGAGTCGCTTAGTGAACCTTCTAAACTTCTTAAGTTGACACAGTGTATCAACCATTACACTGTTGTAACAGATACCGTAGACTGGTTTATTTTGCAATTTTGATGCAGGAGAGCCTAAGATTAAGTGCGGGCAGATCTGGCTAGGGTCCTTCTCAAGGTTTGCAGATGGCTGCATTCTTATGCCCTCAGGTGGTGGCGGGAGAGAGGCAGAAAACAATCTGTCTTTTCCTTTGGGGCCACTAATGCCAAACGTGGACTCTGCACTCATGACTCAATTACTTCCTATAAATCCCCTCTCCAAAAACCATCACAGGAATGATTAGAATTTCCACATATGAATTTTATGGGGACATAAACATTCAGTTCATAGGACTTATGAAGTAGTTGCTCTGGCTATTTGTGCATTACTAGTAGGAACTAAGATGTGGCAGTTAGGTAATGTTATGGTTTGGACTTGATGTACCCTCAAACCCTCGTGTGGTCATAGGTGGGGATTTCAGAGGTGGCTGGATCCACAGTGTGTGATGCTGCTATCAAGGGTGTATGATTACTAATTTAGTCCACTGATTGGTTTGGCACAATTCGGGGTGTGGATAGTGGGAAGGCCCACCTGGGTGTGGGTGCTGCCTGCCACCCCACCTTGTCTTGGAACCCGCTGGTTATGGACTGAAACCTCTACAAACTATGAGCTGAAATAAATCTTTCCCCCTTTAACTTGGATATCGGGTATTTTGTCTGTAAAAAAAACAGGTTCAGTTTCCCAATAGTCACACACTGGTCAGTAACAGAGGTGTGATTTGAACCCAGACAGCCTGACTCAAAATACTGCAACACTCACAGGCATAACTACTATTATTATGGATTTTGCCTCTTTATTGGCCAAAGCTAAGGTAACTGTTGTATTGTGGGATGTCTGGGGAATTGCAGGTATTTGAAGCAGATTCCAGACAGGGGTTAGCCATTGCTTGGCAGTGAATGTTGCCGGTGGGATTCCATGAGGTTTAGGATGTAGATACGAAAGGGTGACATGTAGTGACAGAGGTAGAAAAGGTAATGAGGAGGCACTCAAAGAACTTAAGTTAAAGGCGGGGGCGCAGAGGTCGTAGCCATGGTGATGAACGAGCACCTTGGAGACAGGTAGTGATACACTTGCTCTCTGAAGCACTCAATCTCCCCTTCCTCCTTTGAAACAATTCTGAGTCTTCATTTTCTTTTCTTTGCATTGTTTCTTTTTCTTTCCTTTCTTTTTCCCTCCTTCTCTCCTTCCCTTCCTTCCTTCACTTTTTTTTCCCTTCAGGTCCTTAGGACAAAACCGGGCTTTGTGTGATAGCTTTACCTCAGTTCCATCACTGAGATAAACCCCTAACCCAATGCTTATTTCTTAATGAGCATGTTGTGTTGTCAGATTAAAAATTAGAAGAATTTTACTGGTGTTATAACATGTCACAAAAATATGTGAAATGCATACAATTTTGTTGTATAATTCACCTGCAAAAGCAATAATACTAGAATTTCAAGGTGAATCTATAAACACAAGATTCAAATTGAAATTAATAAAGGAATCAAAGCCCAGCCTCTCTGCCTGCCACTTTCAGGAAAAATTACCCCAGTGAGTAAACTCTCACCAAAAGTACTGTGCTCCACGCTCAAGGACTTATATTTGGTGCGGTCCTCCAGTATGTCTTCTGATGATGCAAATCATGCCTTTTTCAGCGTGATGGAAACGCTTCCAAAATTTTCAAAATGATCTCCCAAAGCAGCTGAACATATCTTTAAAGTGGAGCAAATTTATTCCTTTGTAATTGCTACTTTACATTCCATGTAATCACATGGGAGAATTCCCCAAAGATTAGCAGGCTACAGTTTAAATGCATCAAAAACAGGCAAGAAAATATGAACAGGCAGGGTTCCACTAAAATTCAAAAGCACTAATGAGAACAGCAAGTGGGTCATGAAAGAGACTCACCTGCATAGGAGTGTTCCGCACACTCAGGTAACGAGGTCTTCTAGATGGAGCTCTGCCTTCGGGAGAGACTCCTCAGAATTCTCAAAGTGTAACTTGGGTTGAGATAGACTGTTCCACAAGAGGTGGTGCGTAGAATGTCCCACAGGAGGAGGTGACTATGGTCTGGTTTATGCCATAAGTTTGTCTGCTGTAAGCCTCGATTTTGGAACTGCATCTCCCTACAGCTCTCTCTGTCACCCAAAGAAACACTAAGCACTCAGAGAACATTTTGATTTAAATGAATAAAGGGAAATACATTTGCAGGAAAATAGTTATTTGAATTCATTTTGTCTAAAAATTCGTGGCAAATCAAGACAACTTCACATGGCAAACTTCTGTTTAATGGAGGAATTCTTGAAGCTCTTTTAAAAGTCCTTTGATAAGCATGCAGAGAAAAGATACACTGTAACAGAAAATACGCACCCCCCCATCAGTGTACTTCAGTTTCCTAATTGTCCAGGTAATAACTTCTGTTCCAGTTCTGGTTGCTTCTGTCCCTTAGAAACAGCTGGTCACTGTGATACACATTGTATAAACCAATCCCCAACTGACAAGCCATTCTGCCTCATCCTTCCTGCTTGCTTATTCAGTAGAAGCCCTAGACCACCAGAGATCAGGGCCTGATATTTTGGGAATGATCCCAATCAGTGTCCATCAATGTAAATAAATCTGCCTCCAAATCTTGGGCGCCGTTTCGGTGTTTCTGCTTGCCGTAGCAATACATCTCTGGTTTACTCTCAATAAAAATATATGTCATATGAAGAAAGATGACTAAGGCGATGGTGTGGAAATGGTTTTATGCATGCTTCTTCTGCAAAGGGCATTTCTTGAAGATTTTTGCTGTATTGGTGCTTTTAATTGGATTTTTTAAATGTAAGAGTTGCTGGTTCAGACTCTTTCTGATATTAATGGTTCTGAATTTCATTCGGCCTCTGTGTCTATGAGCGGCTGCACACAGAATCGATATTTCTGTTTCTTTACCTGCTCTGCTATTGTGTGACCTTGAAGAAGTTTCTTGTTCTTTTGAGGTCTCAGTTTACCCAACTCTAATAAAGACCTAAATAATGCAGGGATTTTTTTTATAAGATTTGAATAATAGATGTCTGCAAAAGCTTTTCGATTTAGGGTTTTAAACCACGGTATATTTGGTGGTGACGATAATAGTAGTAGCTCGGGTTAACGGGGAACTTTTCTTCCCAAAGCTGCAGCCACTTTTACATTATTCTTTCAGTTCTCTTCAGAATACCTATTTCAGCGGTAAGAACGAGAAACATCAGGTTCCTCATTATGCAGATGAAAAAATGTAGAGATATGGGAATAAGTACTAATTTTCAAAAACAGTATTTCAGTTTCCAGGAATATTTCCTGGTTTTAAAATGGTGAAAGATTTCCCACTGCGTGATGTTTGGGAGTGAGCAGACTTCCAGGAAGACCACCTCTAAAAGCTGTGTCTGACACTCATTCACCTCTTAAATGGGGTAACAAAGCAGGCTTTTCAGTATCACTTATTGTCCTAGGGAATGTGACCCTTCCTTTTACATGGGGATTATTATTTGTGAGCACAATGCAATCAGTGAGTGTAGAGATCCATGCTATTTCCGTCCCCTGTGAAACTGATGATGTTGGTAAAGTCCTGGATAAGCACCATAAGGTGTGTACAGATATCATGTTGCTACCACACAGGTTGTTCCTATGCTGGCATTCCAGCTTTCGCGTGACTTCCACTTGTAGCCATGTGTAACTGAAAAGCAACCACTCTTTTCCGGAGAACATCTGAATTCCTGCTGCCGAAATGGAAATTGACAGGAGGAGTTAGCTACAGCTGTACCTCACCGTTGAGGGATAAATTATTTTATGTAATGGTTTGAGCCTTGCTGAGGCCTAATGGAATGAATATGCTCTTTTCCATACCCGTGGGTATGGGTAGTCCTTGCGAATACTGTATGCTTGGATTTAAAGATGTGTGAGATTGTCAGTCTGTTGACAATGAGAAAAATTAATTTGAACTGCTGATAAGGAAGGAAAACATACACAATGAATTAAATTTAATAGACTGAAAAAATTAGGTTTCTCCTTACCGTTTCCATGTGGGAATATGTCAGACTTCATTTAACTCAAATAACTACAGATACCCAGGACCCTGTGCTGTAGCCTGTTTGAGAATTCTGTGTGGCATCTTGGTGCATCCTGGGCCCTGTTTGGTGTGCCTTACCTTGTAATGTAAAATGTAATGATGTGTGTAGAGTAGAATAGGGGGTGGCTGGTTGTCAGTGACAGATATGACATCATTTCCACTCACTACCCTTTGTGGTTTTGCTTCCCAGTAATGAACCGTGGTGTAAGGCCAGAGCCTGGTTGGGCTGTGTTTTCCTGAGATCTCACAGGCAGCTCTGATCCCTGGAAGGAGAGGGGTCACTTTACAGCTGTGGTCTCACTCAGAATGACATTGTTGCTTACAATTTTCTGCAATAAATGTAAGTCCCTGGGAAGCCTTGGTATAGATGGCTCAGTTCTCTTTCCGTTTATCTCTCCTTAGTTTTATAGGCTAGCAGCTAATAAGGATGATTTCAGTCATTGTCACTACGTCTTTGGTATTTTTCACTCACTTTAATCATTATTGCTTTGGACAAAGATTGCAAGGATTTTAACATTCTTGATCAATTTTAAAGTGCATATGCACATTTGGGTATAATCCCCATTACAATTTGGTGGAGCATCATTGCAGATGTTGCTCTAAGCAGATAGATAGAATGATAAAGGTAAAATGGAAATAACTTTAAAGTGTGTTATACCATGCAGATGATTTTAAGATTAACTATCCACTTCAATTTTATTTGAGGATAACAAAAGAGACTGATACAAACTAAAAGAATTGAAATTCAGGCAAATTCTTCCAAAGAAAGATTGGAACCCGCATGTCTCTAAAGTTAAGAATGAGGGTTGAGCAACTTTAAAGGTTGAAATTATAATGCTTATTGCACCATCATGATTGAAATTTAGACTCTGTCTATTGACTCCCTGCTATGAAAATGAATAAGCACATCTTTATCCTTTGATACTCACCACCCACTATTTTTATTAGCTACATGATTATGTTTTACATTATTGAGGCTTATAACATTTACTCTCTTCTGGGTAATATTAATCCCCATGGTTACATTATTGTTATTGGATAGTTAAATTAATAGAGTGCTCAACTCAAGCCTTTCTCCTACAGGCTTCCCACTTTGGGTATTTTTTTCTTTTTTGCTTTGATTTATTCCATAATTGGCTATATCTGTTAAGCAGGAGCCAACCCTTCCCATCCGCATAATAATTGTGAACCTTAGTTCTAAAAAACTGAATTGTTCCTGCTCCTTAATTCATGGGACACAATTCTTTTAAAAATAGGGTTATCGACATTACTCCACTTTGTTACTACTTCTGTCATTCCCTTTCCCCCCCCCCCCCACTGTCATTCTTCTCATCCTAACCCACCGTTATTCTAGTGTGATACACAGCTTGTGTGTCTTCTTCATATTTGTTTTCTTTTAAAATACATAGTGGTATTTTTACCATAAGTGACATTGTGCTAGGGACCTAGTTAAATTTCTTCCTTTTCACTCTATATGGTATTTTTAGGTTTTATCCATGTCTCTGCATGCATAACCTAGTTTGTTACTTTCACCAGTGCAAAGTATTCTTTGTAATTTATTGTCCAAAATGGAGCATGTTTGAGACTGAAATGGGCTTTATTAACAATGAGCCCTGGACCACAGACATACAATGAAATTGGCCCAGCATGCTGAGACGTGTGGTCACTATTTTTAGTTTATTTTCTTCACATTTTAAAAGTAAGATCAGGCTTATATTCAGGAATGCTGGGGTTGTACCCAACTTTCTGCCTCCACCAAGCATGCAGAGATGGATATACTTAGGTATCTTCCTCATGCAATTGCTTGAGAATTTCTTCAGGAATTTTTACCTAGAGGTTGCTGAGTCAGAAGTGTATGTATCATGGACTTGGCTAATGGCCAGTTTGCAGCTATGTGAACCAGATCTGTAGTGCACAAGGAGTCACAGAAGACCATGACCCTCCAACAGCTAAAATCAGTCAGATCTCCAGATTTTGGCGATCTGATGTTTTTAAAGTACTAACTCAACATTATTTTAATTTAAATTTATCTAAATACCAAAGAATTTGAACTTGCTAGCTTTCGAGTTTCTCCCTCCAATGAAGGGCCTGCATGTATGCTTAACCTCTGTAAAAAACTGAGGTTCTGATTTGTATTTGATTTTGATTTGTGGGTGTTCTATATATGACTCCGTTGTTATGGATTGCAGACAATTCCCACTCTACCAGTTTTGTGTGCTTAACTTTGCACATGTAACCTTAGTTGAGCAGAAATTCTTACTTTGTTGAGTCTTTCGACGATGTTTTATGTAGGTGACTTGAGTGCTCCTGTGTTCCAAGGCTATGACAATGTTTTCCTATAGTGTTTGCTATTAATTGTTTTAATTCTCACATTTTGACTTGAAATCCATGACTGCAAACACTACTGTTTAGCACCGGAGCTTTAGTTTGAATTTCTAGATGTGAGCTGACTTTAACTTGCATTATTTACTATACAGGTAATATTTCTCAATCGATGTAAGGTGCCAACATTATCACATAAAAGGACTATCTTTAGTCTCTTGTTTTTGTTCCAGCATTATATTCATTATTATGACTTTGGAATGTTTAAAAAATATTTCTCAGGACACTCTTTGTTTTTCTTTTGCAATGTTAAATTGACTATTCTTATAACTTTTTGAAACTTTAAAATATTTTAGGATGAGTTTATCAAAATTCTTCAAAAATCTAGCTATAATTATGATTGCAGTTACATAAGATTTTAGATTCATTAGGGAAGGGCTGGCTAATTCTTAATATCAGATGTTCCTATCTGAATGTATGACTTAAATATTGTATCTTCTAGGTTTCTAAATAAGTTTTAATTTTGTCTACACATAGGATTTCTGAATTACTTTTAATTTTCCATATACTTTGTAAGTTTATTGCTATTATGAATTGTGTCTTATTTTTAAGTGGTTCACTTTTATAGAAAAATACTACCATTCTCCAGTGGTTGTTGGATCCAGTTGCTTGTATCACAGAATGTGCTTAATAATTCCAGTGTCTTGTCAACTGATTTCATTGGATTTTCTGTGTGAAAAACTAAATCATTTATAAATTTTTAAAAGTTTCTTTTTTTTCTTTTTATTTATCATCTTTAACTTCTCATTTATTTTTATTTTGGGTTTTTTTTATTATATGCAGGTAATTTTGTTTGTTTCTTATGGTGTGCTCATTATTATAAGGAATGTTTTGTAGAATTTAAGACCCCTTAGTTCTTATAAACTTGAGAATATGCTTCTATGACTCTAATTACCTGGTTCTAAAATAATTGTGAAAAGCCTTTTTCCGTTTGAAATTTTTTACTGCACTATTACATAGTTACGTGTGTGGCTTTGGTTAAATCTGAGATGAGACTTTCATTTGCCTTTTAAATGCCCTCATCTTCCCTGCTTGGTTGGATATCTCTGGCACCTCTCCTTACCCTTGAAGTTCAGTGACTTTCTGCATTGTATTTTGGACTTGATCTTTTTGTGTATTTTCAAGATCTAATGAATCAAATGTTATTTTAGGAAAGTTTTTTTCTAGCATATCTTTGAACACTTTTTTTCTATTTATGTTTTTCCTTATTCTTTTCTTTCTGACTATCAACAATACTCATTCAGGGTGTTTTCTTTTTCGTACCTGTGTTCATTGCAATAAGCTCTTAAATACTTTAGTTAACTCACACTTTGTTTCATGTAATTGTCCCCATGATTCTGACTTTTTTAAAAGAATTCTAATTTTTGAAACTATTTATGTATCTTTCCCTGCTACTTCTTGTCTGTGCTCTGCCAGCTCACTTTTTATTTTGTTTTCTGCATATTGTCTTACATATCCTTGCAACTCTTGTACCTCTTTCTTGGCTCTTCTTTCAGGCTATCACACTGTTTCTAATTTCTTTGAGACAACAGAGAAGAATCTGTCCTGTGCCTCTGTCCCTTGGTTACTGCTTATTGTAATATATTTTCCCAGCTGCCTTTGCTTATTTCCTCTTCTCCAAGATTCTATATGCGATTGCACTACTGCAGCCTCTCAGCTGATCACTCATGTGCTGCAAGGTCGACTGTGTACTGAAGGAATGCACACTGCATGATGGAAGCGGGGTGACCAGAAGGAGGAATGGTCTGAAAGCTCTGATTCTTTTGTCTCATTGGGGTACTCCCTGCCTCCCCATTGGGAGCTCGGAAGATTTCTATGGCCCAGAGCAACTCTCTAGGCCGTGTCTATTTACTATGGTCCTGTACCTCTTGGACGTCTCTCTTCTTTATTCGCTCTCTGCTGTTTAAGTCATGGTCTTTTAAAGGAAACGCTAGATGGTAAACCATAGTAATAGATGCATGACATGGTTTGTTCTTCAGCAAACTTTCCATTGCCTGTAATTATGACCTGTACAATTTTCAATAATCGCTCATTGAGATTTTTTAGAGTTTTTTATAAGTTGTCCTATGCAGTCTGACATAGTGGTTCTTACACATTTTTCTCTGGTTCGTACTTCCAGTGGAAAAATAACTTGACAACAATATAGTGATAATGTATGAGCACATTTGGCCTGTTCAATTTGTATTTTTAGTTTAAGACTAAGGAGAATGAATGCTTTAATTTACATATTAAGCTTCTGTTATGGTTTGAATCTTGAATGTCCCCTGAGTCTTAGATGGTAAGCGCTTCATCCCCAGGGTGGTGCTATGGAGAGGTGGTGGGAGAGTTAGGAGGTCAGAGGATGTGTGGAACTCTGGTCCCTTCCTCACTCTTCTTTGCCTCCTGCTATGTGGAAGGTGGTTTACTCACCGTGTTGTGCTGCAGGCCCAAAGGGTTGAGGCCAGTGAATCAGGGACTAGAACTTCTGAAACACAGAGGCAAAAAGCCTTTTTTCTTCAGCGGTACGTTACCTCATGCATTTTGTCACAGTTATGGGAAGCTAATACAACTCTGGAGTAAGGAATTTAATGGCTTACACTTGAACGTAGCCCATAGATATCTTAAGGTCCAGCTATCAGAAGATTATAACTTAAAATAATGATGTAATATGCATCAGTATATTGGAAGACTTATCAGGAAATTCCAATAATCTATTGTAAATCAATTCACTTATCTAAGATATATTAATTAAATAGTTCATATGGTCTAGGTATTATTCCAGGCCAAGGGGGTGTGGGGAGAGGAGAAGGAGAGAGAGAAGAGGAAGGATGAAGGGAATGAAAGGGAGCTGGAAGAAGAGGAAGTAGCTGGAAGAAGAGGAAGTAGCTGGAAGAAGAGGAAGTAGCTGGAAGAAGAGGAAGTAGCTGGAAGAAGAGGAAGTAGCTGGAAGAAGAGGAAGTAGCTGGAAGAAGAGGAAAGGGACAGAAGGAAGGAAGGAAGAAAAAAAGAGAAGGAAGATGCTGATGAAATTCCACGCCCTACAAAACTTTCTTCCTAGTGGGGGTGCATCGGTAAGAGCACATAAACACGCGGGGACATAATATCGTTATTGTGAAAAGGACTATGGGAATAAACTAAAGAGAGAAGACATCCTAAATTAGGTAATCAGGAAAGTGGCCCCTCAGGCAGACATCTTGGAGCAAAAGCCTGCAGAGCTGAGATGAAGTGAGAAACAGCGATGTGATAATTTAGGAGAAAGTTTATAATTGTAGGGGACACTAAGAACTGGGACTCTGAGACAAGAATATTCCAGAAGTGTGAGCAAGGAAGGGAGTCTGCAGGGGGAGAGGTGAGTGAAGGGTGAGAGTGGAGGAGACGGGGCCCAAGGTGTTCAGGGGTCTGACCATTTGCCTTCTGAGACGTGGTAGGGACGTGGACTTCACTCTTAATGGGGCAGGAAGCCAGTGAGCCACCTGCATAGGGGAGAGAGATGGCATGGCTATTTTTCAGGGCGTTACTTTGGCTGCTCTGTGGGGATTAGATTTTAGGAAGACAAGAGTGAAAAAGGGCTAGGGAACAAATTAGAAGCGACTGTAGGAATCCTGATATCACTTGGAAGTGGGCTGAAGGGAGCCAAGCTGGGCAGAATTTACTGGATTTGGACTTTGTACTGAAGGTAGAGCCAACAGTATTTGGTGATAAATTCTATGTGGGGTATAAAAATTTGAAAGGGGTCTAACCTTTTTTGGTCTGATAATTGGGGCAAATAGTGATGCCCATTTACTATAGGTAGCTGCTTGTGGACTGAAGTGCATTCCCCTCAAATTCATATGTTAAGTCCTAACCTCTAGTGGGACTATTTTAGAGATTGGGCCTTTAGGGAATCATTACATTTATATGAGGTCATAATTGTTGGTTTAAATGTGATAGGATTGGTGACTTTGTGTTATGGTTCGTATCTAGATGTCCCACCAAATCCTTCTGCAGTCATGGGGGGGGTGGGCTTTTCAGAGGTGGCTGAATCTAGCGTTTGTGATTGATTTATAGTCCAGTGTTGCGATTAAGTGTGTGAGTTCTACACCCACCCTAGGGCGGGTAGCCTGCATACAATATAAGGGACAGGAGGAGGCTTGTTCCTTATCCTTCAGTTGTAGCTTTTGCTGTGCCCCGCCACCATGAGTGGTTGTGCCTCTGCCATGTTCTATCCTGGCTTGGAACCAGCTGATGAGGGATTTAAACTTTTACAAACTGTGAGTTATATAAACCTTTCTTCCCTTTAATTTTGAGTTTTGGGTATTTCATCTCAGCCGTGAGAGATAAAGTCATTAAGACACCCTCTGTCCACGCACTCTCTGTGTGTGGAAACAAGAGGTTCAAGCAAGCATCGTACAAAGGTGGCAGCCTATGAGCCAAGATCACAGAATGAAACTCATCTCTCTGGTACTTAAATCTCGAATTTCCAGCTTCTCAACTCAGAGAAATAAATTTCTGTTGGGTAAGCCACAATGGCTGTGGTATTTGTTATGACAGCCCCAGCAGACTAACACAGCCATCATGAGTACAATATCTTATTTATTTTTTAGTTGCTTTGAGGAGGAGTTATTAATCAAATAATTTGACTTTGGACATATTACATTTGAAAGCATGCAAGTGATGTTTTCAGGGAAAGCAGTTAGTTCAGGGAAAGCAGTTTCAGGCAAGCAGTTCAGGGAAAAAAAGTACTAACGCTGATGAAAGTAAACTAATAGTAATTTATAACAGAAACCTAGCATAGCGATCGAAAGTCAGCGCTACCTCAAGGTAACAATGATTATGCACTAAAAATAGTTTCTTTTCTGCAATTGGAAAGAATTGGATCTACTTTTATGTCTACTTTCGCCTGGGAGACGGGTTTGCAGCCGCTGCCTCCTCACCCCCGTCCTTCTCCAGACACCACAATAAGTTGAGGAATGTTAGAACATTAGTTGATGAACACCAAACATGTGAAAAGGTGAATACTAACATACAGCTCTATAAAAATAATGCGGGGTTTCTTGTAATTTCTTGGTAAGAATTGAAGGGGGAATTGTGTCTATGGAATCAGTGTGCAGCCCTTGGCATTTTGGCTTGAATTATGAGAATTGGCTGTAATTTGGGACATTGAGTCAGCAAAGTCCTTACTAAAGGAAGGCTTGAGGCAGTGGCTTTGTTCACCTTTCAGTAGCATCTCTTCTGGGTCACTCTTTCCTCTATTGGCTGACTGCGTTCGTGTGTGTGCCTTATGTGTGCTAGATTGTCTTCTCCTTGCTCCTGCAATTTGCAGACTTTTATTCATCCTTTTTCACCTTAGATTCCACCTCCTCTAAGATACTGGTCAGACTCCCTAAAGCCGTAGGAGCTCTTTGTGCTACTACCTCGATTCTGTGCAGAATAACATTTTAGCAGGTATTATATTGCACTAATATTGTAGTACACTGTATTTTTTGTCCAAGAAATGTTGATGAGAATAATCCCAGTATTAACTGTTACGGTATATAATACTTATCACGTGGTTGATACTGTCCTATTTACTTAACCTATAGAGCTCAACTCTACAGTGCCAGCATCTGGGACTTATAGCACTGAATAGGTAGTTGCTAATGATCTGGTAAACGATTACAGTTTGAGTGTTATTTCGGTTGGTCACAAACAGTGAAACATTTTCCATCTCTGATATATTATGTTGACATTTAAGTGCTCTTAAACTTACATACTTGGAAGAAAGTTTTAATTTATGTTTTCAGTTTTCTATGCAAAGGATAAAATGCCAAATCTCTGATTGTTTCATCATAATCATTTGTATTAGAAGTCATTGAACATACTTGTGTATTTGGCATTTAATCCAATTTTCATGGACTGACAACCTAAAAAAATTTCAAAAATATTAAGTATTATCTCACCCTTGCTACAGTGCAGTGTAACAAACTATCCCCAAAATCTAGTGGCATGTATCAGTGAGCATTGTGTCCCCCACACAAGTTTGTAAGTTGTCTGGAGTTCAGTGATTAGGGTTGCACCTAACCCACCTTGGCCCAGAGCTAGGGTGGGATTGCAGTCTGCACCACACATTTCTTACCCTTTTAAATTCAGTGGGTAGCAGCTGGGTCATACCCCCGGTATGGCCTTGGCTGGAAGCTTCTAATGGAGTGAAAAGCCTAACTCAGGTTGGTATTTCATTTGCCAAAGGAAATCACATGACCAGCCTGACAAGAGTAAGCAGAGAAATATAGAGGCTCCCATAGGTCAGTGTCTGGATGGGAGGGCAGGAAAGGGAGACAATAATCCAGTGTCTTGTACTAAGCTTTTAAATTTTCCTTGACACCGATGCTTAGGTGGTAATTGCAGGGACCCATGCACCTATGGTAAGGTTCTTTTCTCTGATCCTTTTGGGTGTTCCTTAAAAGCTTCCTTTTCCTTAGTGTAGACACCATCTCCTAAATATATTTTTATTAAGATAAAACAGATTTCTATTAAAAAATGACCCAGAACACTCTGAATATTTTTCATCTTAAAACCAGTCAAATATTAATTAAAGGTGACTTACCAGAGGTTGTGGACATGACTGCAAACTAATTTGTATTCCATTTTTGATGACAAGCAGTTGGGCTAGTACTAGTTAATTAAACTGCTTAAAGGATGTTGTGCATAAAAGAGGTATTTCTATGTTCAACCTCTATAGTATATTTGGTCTATCATATTTGGACTTAGAAATTATTTACAAAAAATCACAAAAGAATAGTATCTGGTGTACAAATCTATCATTTCTTCCCACCCCTCTGATGGTGAACATAAATTTCACAATTTTTTTTATGTTCTTGATGTAAGTAGCAATTTATTTTACATGAATAGTTAACTGTACATGTAAGTTGTAAGTGTTAGAATGTCTAGGTAAAGACAGTACTACTTCATTTGTTCCTGTATATAGTTCTCCCATTGAAAGCAATTACTAGGTAAACAGGAAATCTGTAAAACCATTTTAAACTTCTTATTTATTAATTATACTTTTTAGTGCCTATTCTTCACTCAAAGCTATCTTACAATTTTCATGTTTTATGAAATACGTAATTCATACTAAAATCATTTCACTTATTTCTAAAAAAGGGCAGCTCTCTATGTTCTGGAACATTATCCTCTCCTTTCTATGTACAAGCCTTTAGAAAACATTTATTTTCACATTTTTGCTGAAATGACTCTACACTAGATATAGAGTTTATGATCCAAATATGTGCATTCTATTTTACCCTTTTTTATTGGTTAGTTGTCTAAAATGATAAACTACCTGTTTGAAAGCTATTTACTTAGCGCAAGACAATGGAGTTCGTTTTCCATGGGTTTTGAATGTGCTCCTCGGGGTAGAGCACAGAAAAGCCTGGGAATCCAGTGGGTTTAAAACAAATTTAATGCTGCATTTGAATTACTTTCCTAGCAACTGGTGGTGCTAGTTCTTGTTGATGCTAACATTTTTTCTAATTGCTTCATAGAAAATTGTCAAAGTGTTTCATACTATATCTCTGAGAGAACTATAGTTTCTTTCAGTGATCTGTCCCCTATGAATTTGAAGGAAATCAGAATTTGGAGGGTTGGGTCTTGGGTCTGTGCTTTGAATCAGTGGATCCAAACTGAGGTGTTTTTTGGGTTAATCTATCACTGGAGGGCAGAGGGCCAAATAGGTGGGTGTTTGGGATGATGTTCCAGCTAGTGGGCATTCGTGGCAGCACAACCATGTTGTTAGTAATGGGCTGGCCATGGCAGGGTTTATACACAGGAGTAACAAATAGTCCTGCCCTTCGGCAGTTACACTTACTTGGTGAGGCAGCATTTGTGTGTGTATTTACAGGTCAGGAAGTGATAAGGTATAGAGTACACACACACTCTGGAGTCAGGCCAAATGCGTTCATGTTCCATCTATAGGAGAGATCATTTGTGCTACTTTAAAGAAATCTACTCTGCCTCGGTCTCCTCATTCATAAAGTAGGCAGAACAATACCGCTTATTGCATAAAATTCTTCTGAAAAATGAAGTTTTGTTGATTACCGGCTGCATGTTCACAAATTATAGACATACTTAAATCTTGACTTATAACATTTAGATATTAATTTTTACTCTTTAAAATGAAAACTGAAAGAGTATCTGATTTTTTTTCAGTCTCCCTTCTCTGTCTTCCAGTTGCTTTATTATTATATTTAGCGATTCTGTTGATTACCTTTTTGTTATCGCTTTGGATCTTTTCTTGTGTTCCATCACGTTTCATGATTCCTCACTATAAAAGTTGAAGAAAATATCATTTCTCTTTTCTTCTAAGTCCCACTTTCTGTCAACTTTATATATCATCAGGATTTACAAACTTCACTTGCTTTCTGAAACTGTAATGCAAATACTAGAAAATCCTAAAACTATTTAAAAAGTTATCAGCATCTATATTATTACACAAATGTGGCTTACTAAAGGATCAAATAGGAATTGGTTTTGCAAAAATATGGAGGTTGATGTCTGTTGCCTTACACTTCCTAGGAGACAATATTCCGGGCATAAGGATCAAATATACTTTCGTTTTAAGGATGACATTAAGTGTTCAAGAGCACACTGCAGTTCATTCAATTTCTTATGACTTACTGACTAAACTATTTATTTTTAATTTGATTATCTGAAATTACCTTTTAAAATACACTTGTTCATATTCTGGTTAATGACTCCAGTGAGAGTGTGTGCTTCCCTGAGTCTACTTTGCATTTTAAGATGTTGCCAGTGCCCTGTCCCTGTGTGGAACTGTCTCTCTCTGTGACTCTCAGTCAGGGAGCTATTCTCACAAATCTCCTGAGCAATGGCTCCTATTTCCAGGAATCTCTGATAGTATTTTTCTTTACATTTTTTCAGGGGGAGGAGTTACTTTGTTCTTATTCAAGGCATTTTTTTGAGCACCTACTCTATATGAAACACAGATGTAGCACTCACACACTTGTGGATAAAAAGATGAAAACTTTGTCTTTATGAAAATGTCATTGCAGTCAAGAAAACAAAATAAAGAGTAAAAATTGATGAATTACATAGACATGGCAGATAGTGATGAATACCAAAGGGAAAAAAAAGATAAAATAGTACAGGGTAAATGAGACCAGCGTGGCTTCTGTTGGCAGAGTTGTGATTTAAAATAAATGCATAGACTATATTTTAGTACAATTTTAGGTGTGCAGAAAAACAACAGAAAGCACAGCATTGTAATGCAGTACCTCTTTTTCAGTTTACTTTATCGCTATTGTCTTGCATTAGCATGGTAATTTGTTACAACTGATGAATGAGTGCATGTACATTATCAGTTACTCAGATAACGGTTTACATCAGGGCTCCTTCAGGCTACACCTCCTATGGATTTTGGCAGATGTATAATACCATACAGCCACCATTACAGTACTTTACTGCTCCTAAAATCTCATCTGTGCATTCATCTCTCCCTCCCTTTCTGAGTATCCTAGGTGGCCACTGTTCTTATTATTTCTACAGTTTTGTCATATATTTGAAATCGAATAGTCTTTGGTCTTTTTAGATCGACTCCTTTCACTTAGCAAAAGACATTTCAGATTCCTTCATGTCTTTTTGTGGCCTGATAGCTCATACTGTTTCACTGATGGTTGGAATTTTTATTAATGTGAGAAATGTGTATCTCATTGTTAGAGCGTCTCTCTCTCTCTCTCTCTCTCTCTCTCTCTCTCTCTCTCTCTCTCTCTCTCTGTCTCTCTCTGTCTGACTCCGTCTCTCCCTCTCTCTTGTAACTTCTGAAAGTATACCTGGGTGGATGGTTATCTGAACCTAGAATCCCTGAGCATGTTGAGGTTTTACTTCACACTTAACCGTTCATTTGGGCTGGCACAGCATTCTAGAAGAATGGAATGTCCCCTCAGTACTTTGAATGCTTCACTTCATCGTCCTTTATCACCCAGTGTTGATAGTGAAAAGTCTAATATTACTTTTAGATAATCCTCATATTTTATTTTCCTTCGGGTATGTTTGAGTTTTCTGCTAATCTTGATTGCCCTGACATCTCACAAAGACATGCCAACATACAGATTCTTGATTTGATTCTGCTTGTAAATCTCTTCTTCTGTTATTTAGTTGATTATGTTCTCACCACCATTTTACTTAGTTTTCTTTCTGGAACTCCTGTCAATCCAATATTGGCTCTCCTAGAATGAATCTCTTCCTCCCTTCAATTTCATCTCTCAGCTTATGACTTTTCCTTCCACTATATCTCTACTCTAGTGTTAAAAAAGTATCCCTAACTTTTTAGTAGAATTTTAATTTTATAGTTATGTATTTATAGTTATAAGAAACAATTTCACTGGTCTTCTTGTTTGCATATATATAATGCCTTTTCATAACATCCTACTCTTAGTTGATGGTGGCAATATCTTCTCCAACCTCTATGAAAATAATAATTAATTTTCAAAAGTTTCTTGAATATTTATTCCAATATTAATTTCATTTAGGGTGTTTGGGTGTGAAATAATCCAGCCACTTGACCCTCAGTCCCTCTTTCCACCCATACTAGTTTTCCATAGACAAATTGTTTAATTTCAGTTTAAAAATAGGGAAAGAGATTTTACTTAGTTTATTTTGCCTATAGGTGAATTCAGAGTTGCTTATGGTTGACACCTGGTAGGTGGAAGGTTGAGGTTAAAGTCTGGTGCATTTCTGTAATTATCAATCCTGCTTTCTGTTACACTCCCATCCCTCTGATTGCCAGTGAATTCTGAACTGTGTTTTTATCCCAGGGCTTCTGTCTACACACCATAGGGTGTACCAGCTCCTGACAATATACTGAGGCAAATTCACTGGGCAACTTGCTAATGTTTCAATGTTACACACACACACACACACACACACACACATACACTCCTACCTCAATGTCAGATCTTCTGTGATCCACTTTGTTATGCATTATTTCATATCTAATCTGTGACTTTGAAAGAACATCAATTGCAATTATTATTCTGCTTAATTAAGATGTTTTTGTTTCATTGTCAAGTTTTGTGTATAATGTAACTATTAGTTGCAAGTGTGATGAGCACCAGTAAACAGCAGTAACTCTAAACATATTAATTCACTTGTTTGGCAGCTACTGGTGGTGTAAATTATGGATCAGACATTGTATTAGGCTCTGGTAAGAAGGTAGTTACAGACAGCATTCCTGTTCTTAGAGATTCTATACTTTAGTCAACAAGATATACAGTTAAGCCATTATGGCACTGTAGACACTTGTTCAGGCGTTGTTTAAGCACAGTAACACATTACTAGGCAAACTGAATGAAGTGGTGAGATTTTCAGGAGGTTGCTGAGTTGAATTTGGAAGATTTGGGAGTTGGCCAGGAAACCAGAAGATGTAGTATATTCTGAGCAAACGTGGGGCTAAGCTCATGGTACAGAGAATTTAGGGAAGTAGAACCTGTTCAGTGTGTGAGCATAGAGGGAGCATCTGGAAAGGTAAAGACAAACGTGGACGAAAACCAGGGAGAACCGCGGAGCTCAACCACGAGGAACCTGTGTGACGTGCTGCCAACAAGCTTGGATTTATCCTGAGGATAAGGTGCCCAGTAAAGGATTTAAAATAGATGAGTGGTGTGATCAGAACTGCAGTTTAGAAAGGCCAGTCTGGAATCACTGTGGAGACTCAGAATTATGCTCTCCCATCAATGCGGTGCTGCAGAGTTGCTTTATTTCTGCTGAGATCCAGCACTGATAGCGAAGGGCTGGGTTACCTGCTCACCTCTCTGTTCAAATCCGCCCCAAACTGGCAGCTTACCTTCTTTCCCTGGTTCTATTTACAGATGTCAGAGAGGAAGTGGTTAGAAGTGTGGGTCAGTGGGAATATTTTCTGCCTCCATTGTATGAAGTCGACCTTTTCCCTTATTTGACTGCCCTGGGTAGTTATCACTGTCGTTGTGATTGTACCTGCTGTACCTAATTTCTTCATCAGGCTCCGAGGTATTGGAGAAAATGAACACGGCAGTCTGCTTTTCTCCATCTTCCCCAGATTGTGGTCTCTGCAATAGCCACTAACTACTCACAAATGACCTTTGGGCCCCTGAACCATTCTGAAAGGAGAAGCTCTGTAACATGCCCCGCAGATTACAAAGAGTAAGAAAAAAATTTAAATTCCATTCATGTTACATTGATTATATGTCAAAAATCACAATTTTAAGTTATAGATCCAAATAAAAATAGACTATCAAATCATTTTCACTTGTTTTTTTATTTTTTAGTATGGCTTCTAACAAATGTAAAGTGACATAAGTGACTTAAGTTATATTTTTCTTGTATAGTGCTGAGTTAGAACTCTCCTTGATGAAATCATGTACATAGATTTAAAGGATTTTTTTTGAAAGAAAAGTAAGTTAGTCTCATCAGATAAGAGGTATTCATCCAGTACTATATCAGAGCTATAGTGCCGAGTGAAGTAAGTTTTCACTTTCATGAAGCTTACATTTTAGTAGGGGGATAAACAGGAAGTAAGCAAGTAAATCCATAATGTCATTCTAGTTTTCACGAGTGCTAGGAAAAATCTGGAGCAGAACAAGGGGGCAGAGAATTTCTGAGCCTTTGCCAGAAAATATGGAGCCTGATATAAATAGGAGGATCAAGAAAGCCCTATTGAAGGGAGCACTGGTTACACCGAATCTGGATGAGATGCAGAAGCCCAAGGTGGGGGAGCACTGCTGGGAAGAGCATCACCAGCCAGCGGATGAAAGCGGAAACGAGACAGGAATGGCATCCATGTGTTGAAGAGACAGCAAGAAAGCCAGTGTGGGAGGCAGCAGAGTGATGCGTGTGAGAGGGGGAGATGTGCTGGTGAACTGGACAGGATGCTCTCAGGTGCGGTTTACAGGCCCTTGGGGATCCAAGAAGTGTTAGGGAGCAAATTGCAAGGTCAAATCTATTTTACTGTGTTAATATTTGCACTGACGATGGAAGGCAGTGGTGGGCCCCTAATGCCTACCAAGGCGGAGCTTCTGAAGTCTCCTACGAGCGACTGTATCCTTCATCGCCACTCCGGACCTGTACTCATAGCACCAGATTCACTTAAAGATAACTTTGACAAAGCAGCAAATTGCTAATTGCATTAAAATGTGAGCTTAATGGGAAGTGTTTCTTGTGAGGCATCACTTATACTTAAAAATAATGTCTTATGAGTTAGTATTATTCAGATTTAGTTATTTGGCAAATCTTTCCTCAAAATGAACCTATTACTTCAAAGGCGAGGGTCGTCACTTCCAGGAAAATAAGTTGTTTGTTGCTAGCGATTAAGTTTGATTCTAAATAATTTGAATTTTCAGAAAAATCTGTATTATCTTTTCCTAATTTCACAGGTGCCCCACATGTAGAGATTTTACTGATGAGACTGTCAGTGGAATCAACATGTGTGATTCTTTTTAACAAAGTACAAGATACACTGATATATTTTCTCACCATCCAAAACGTCCAGGGATAAAGCTTCAGGTCTCATTCCATGACTAACCCTGAAGGCACTACCACTGGCTGAGTTGGTAGGTAGTGCCAAACAGAAATAGCAACAGTTGTCTAAAAATAGTATTAAAATATTCCTCCCTTTTCTATCATTTTTGGGAAGCTAGCGTTTCTTTATATCTTACTGCCAAACAACGTGTCAAGACAGATTGAAGGCAGAAATAGGTATGATAACCCAGCTGTCTTCTATCAAGCCAGACATCAGCAAGATTTGCAGAAAGAAACAAAATGGCATTCTGAGAAGGAGGGGTGGTTAGTATTTTAAACAAATATGTTACTTTGCTTACATCAAATGGGTTTATTATTACTCTTTAGGAACAAATTGGTAAATTAATATTCTTAGTGTTTCTGTTTGAATTTCAAATACTGTAGGCATTCATAGATACAGCCTACCCAAACAAATGCTCTCTGAGGTCCTCAAAAAGTTTTAGGAATTTAAAGAATTCCTTAGGCCAAACTAAGAACTGCTCATCTGGAGTTAAAATTTGGGTTACATCCTAAGTATAGCAAGACGATGTAGGCATAGGGTATTACAAAGTATGGCTTATATATAGCATGTTGCTCTAGTCACTCAAAGCAAGAATATATTGCAACATGGTATGTGGAGGCCTCTGAAATGCTCAAACTGAGCATCTTGGTATGGGGTAACTGGAATCTTGGTATGGGGTAGTTGTGGGACATGGTAGGAATGTATTAGATTCAATTATATTAAGAAGTAGAACCTATGAAACTTACGGATGATGTAGATGTCTGTAATGTTCTACCTCATTTGTATTCATCCATACTCTTTTGATCATAAGCATATGCATATTTAAATACTTTCAACTACAGTGATCTTACATTCTTGATTATTGACTTTTAAAATTATAAACATTTTTCATATGGAAGACTTATCCTAAAAGTTGTCATATCCAGGTTTGCATGTTATTCTCTAAAACAGATGTGCCATACTTTCATTTGTGATTTTTGCTTGTAAGACACTTAACTGACATTATTTTTAATATTATATATAATTATATTAGTATTTACATTTATAATGGATTTCTTTGGTTGGATTATTTCCTTAGTATAAATTTAGATAGCTGCATCCTTAATCTTTTAATTATCTGAAAGCAAAAATTCCATGTTATACATATAATGTTCACTTCTCCCTTCGCTCTTCCAGAGGTTGGTGAGAAAGAGCCGTAAGTACATCCAAGTTGCATCTGTCTCAGAACTTAGAGGAATAATATGAATCAAAGAACATGCAGGGTAGTAGGCCCGAAATTAGAACTGGGCCTCATCCTCCAGTCAAATTGTTCAAAATTACAAGCTATTTTTTTAAAGCAAATAACTATAAGCCATTTAAGAGAATATGATGGATTTGTTGTTTTTATTTGTTTTACAAATAAGTTTTGGAGTAAAGACTTGGACCACTGCCCAGGCGATTTCCTCATTCCCTGCCATGCTGGCTTCTGAAGCTGCTTTTCAAATCCCTGGGGATGTGTGCATACCATGCCCAAGATAGGACACACAGCCATTCACCTCATATGT
This sequence comes from Dinomys branickii, assembly GCA_004027595.1. NCBI lineage: Eukaryota > Metazoa > Chordata > Mammalia > Rodentia > Dinomyidae > Dinomys > Dinomys branickii. The sequence continues at coordinate 64,767 of PVLD010003314.1, read as the reverse complement.
GGTGCACATCTGCTCTGTGCTAGATTTGGGGTAGGAGCTGGGAATCCAAGGTGAACGACTTCCTCTTTGACAGATGACCCAAGTGAGGGGCCATAGAAATTCATCTTAATTCCTCTTTTGTGTGGACGTTCTATAGCTGATCAGCCTTTCCATTTCTGATGTTTTTCAAATTTATTCCTTCTATTCCATTTCCAATAGAATTCGGCCTTATCATCAATCACTGGTACCAACACAATAAAAATCCCCATTGGCTTCCCTGGCAATTTATCCTTAAAATGCTCCTAGTCTCCCACCCCCAACAGATCTGACACTGCCAATCTCCATTGTTACAACTGCAATTAAGGAGAGCTTCTCAAATTTTAATAGGCATTAAAATTACTTGGGATCTTGTCAAATTGCAGATTTTGATTTAGCAGATCTGATAATTTGGTATTTTTAGAATCATAATTAAAACATGGATCATACTTGGGCCTGCTGGCCATATTCGTGGGTTGTGAGTTTTCATCACTTTTCATTGCTTATAAATACTTCATCTCCAGGGCATCGTCCAGTGCTGACTAGAGACCATCTCCCAACTCCACTTTATCTATATTTATTTCTGTAGTCTTCCTCCACTCTCACTCTCTGCCCTCCTTATATCTGTCATTCTCTTAGTACACAGTGAATTTATTTGAAGTAAAGTGAAGGTTCGCAAGCCCCTTGTTCCCCTCCATTTGTCCCCACAGTTAGGCTCTGAGAGATTCAAGTTCTTTTGGCTTGATGACAAATTGACATTTAGGAAAATAAGATGTTGCTTGGATTACACCATATTTTAGATGACAGATGTCCACTCATTGCTTTTCAGACATACTTTTTATTTTAAAGAGAATAAAAAACAATTTAGAAAACCATTAGAAACAATACAGAATTTCAAAGTACAAGATGATAGGAATTCAGCAATGGTTATATTGCATATTGATGTCTTCAAAGTAGTTGTTCAGATTACCAGATATAAGCGTGTAAAAGTGGTCAAAATAATTTAAGCTGTTATAATTAATAATTAACTGTTTCTTTCAATAAACCATTAAAAATTTGCAGTACAATTATCTTAGTTATCTTGTGTGTATATATAATTTTCCCTTCTTTCTTTCTATTTTCCTTTCCCTCATCCCAGTTGTTCTTTCCTTTTGAGCAGTTTTTTCTCTTTTACAATATTTATTGTACCTCTTGAATTTCATATACTCTTTCAGGTTCTTACACTAGGGAGACAATACCATGTTTACATATGCAAATCTGATTTATTTTATTTATGAGTATGGTCTCCAGTTGTATCCATTTACCTATAACAGCCTCTAGTTTATCTCTATTCTGATAGCTGAGTAGTACTCCATTGTATAAAAATATCACATCTTTTTTATCCATTCCTAAGTTGATAGGCATTTGTGTTGTTTCCAAGATTTAACTAGGACAAATTGTGCTGCTGTAAACATGGGTGCACATATATCGTTGTAATATAAAGTTTTCAGTTCTTCCAAAAAAATAACCAAAAGAGGAATAGTTGAGCTGCATAGGACCTCTAATCCTAGTATTTGGAAGAAACTCCCCACACTGATTTTCACCTTGCTTTCAGCAGTCTGCACTCCCACCAGCAGTGGAGAAGGGTTCCTTTTGCCCCACAGCCCCTCCAGCATTTGTTATTAGTTGATTTCCTGATGATAGCCATTCTTTCTACAGTGAGATGGAATCTCAGTTTTGTTTTAGTTTGCATTTCTCAAATGATCAGTGCTATTGAACAGTTTTCATATATTTATTTACCATTTGTATTTCTTCAACTGAGAACTGTGTCTTCATCTCAGATGCCCATGTTTTGATTGGGTCTTTGAATTTTGGGGGCCTGATTTCTTTTAATTCTTTATATGTTCTAGATAGAAGTCCTTTGTCAGACGTACTTTTGAAGGTTTTAATCTTTTCTAAGTAGTCATGGCAAGATCCATTACAAACCCAAAATTTAGAGAAATTTTGTGAGAATAGCTCTCTTCTGTATAGGTTGGATGCAGTTAGCATAAATTCCAATCCATAATAATTGCATCGAGCCTTGAACTGTTTCTTATACTTACTGCTGTCCGATTACAGGTCTGCAGGGCAGGTGATGTATCTTGATTCATTAGTGCTGTTGTAGCTGGGACCATCCTCCGGCTAAGAGAAGGTCATGGGCCACTCCATGGATATCTTTAGAGCAAGCAGTATAGAAATACTAACTTCCTTGAGGATATGAGTATTTTTGCAACAAAATGTTTCTGAATAGGACGGTAACTTAGTGGGTGAAGGTCACAGAAGCTGGAAGGAACGCTTGCTCTGAGAACTCCAAGAAACTTAAGAAGGCAGAGTGTGGTTGCGTCTCAGAAGTGCGCTTGACCAGACGTGACAAAGCTCAGCTCCTCCTCTTCTGGATCTTTCCATTATTTTCTATTCAGGTTTTATGAATTTGAGGAAATCACCATAAAAGCATTTTCCTCACCTGTGAATGGACATGTTACTTGCCTTCTCTGCCTCCTGCTGCATTTTAAAGGTTAAATGAAACAGTGACAACAATTCAGCAACTGGAATCACTATTCCTGATCTCACGGAGTTACTTGCCTTTATTTTTGAAGCCACTAGAAATCGAGAGGCTCATACAGGCTACTCATCACTGTTGGAATGGTGTGTGCAGTCAGTATTTCCTGCTGTCCCTCTCCTGAGTCCTTTCACCACCGAAGAATAAGCACAGCCTTTGATATCAGTTTTACTACTGGTAAAAGTAGATGGGGAACACAACTTGGATTTGAGGCCAATAAAGAAGCCTTCTCCTCTCCTAGATAAAACATATCTACCCACGAAAGTTGATGAGCTAGATAAGTAAAAGCAGCCTTTCCCGGCACCCCATACACTGCGTCCCAGACTATATCCAGGCATCACCCTATTCTATGGTAAGGAGAGTGTAGTAAGATGGATAACCTCAAAGCGGATTCCCCATTCTTCTGAGAGAGGGGAGTTCCCATGAAGGGTATCAGGAAGCCAAAAAAGAGAAATTTCTCCTACAAGGATGTTCCATCTAGTCCTTGCAACTGCACTTTGATATACATAGGATTTCTCCCAAAATGAAATATACCATGATGTAGAGAGTTTAAGAAATTTGCCCTGCTTCTTTCTGCTAGGCTGGATATGCATGCACATGCTCAGCTATTTAGTTTCAACAAAACAGAAGGATCCATGGGCTTTTTTGTAAGAAGTAGGCTCAAAATGAGTGCGTCCATAGAAGCCCAGCGTGTTCTAAGAAGGGGTTCCTGAACTTCAGAAGTACAATAATCCTGAAAACTGATTTGCACCTGGGAACTAGGCTGCTAGGGGAAAGTTGTGCCTAGATAACAAAGAAGTCCTTTTCTCATAGTGCAAGAAGCTGGAGTTTCATACTACGACACTGACTGCAGGAAAGAACATGAGGTAGAATGGAACATCCTCAATCACACTTCCTGCCACTCATGCCTGGCTGATGAGAAAGTGCCCTCCTGCACTTCCCCAGAGTGGAACCCTTTTCTGGGAGGTGGTCTGCAGATAGCCTTTCTAGGCAGGAGGTTAAAAGCTCTAACATGAGATGCATACTCAATGTGATTTTCTGCTTCATTCTCCTTTAAACTGGGAAGCTGAAGTGTCAATGTGTGTAGCTTCATTCTCTGTTGTAAGTGGATGATGTTGTTTGCATTTGAAACGAGGGCCGAGTGAAGTGAAACTAAAAACTTCTTAAGCAGTGGTGCGACTCTTGGATGGGGTGTGTGTGGAGACAGAGCCTGATGAGTTATTTGGACCTTCTGAGGAAAAACCTTAGATGTTGTCAAGCTCTCCACGTTTATTTACTTAAAAACAAGCTCCCCATTCCTCAGCGTTTCAAAACTGATCCTGTATGTTATTGACAAATAATAATTTAACGGACAGCCTGATTAGATGGGCACAATGAATTAGCTGCCAGCCTGACAGCCATGCCAGCATTATGTTCTGTATCTGTTTACTCAGCACTAGGTGAAATGCAGAAGTCTATTGAAAATCAGATTTCCATGCTGCTTTGTCAAAGCAAATTTAATCACAGCCAGAACATGCGGCATCCATCATTTCCACTTCAGAGGACATCAACGGGGGCCGATCAGCAACAAGAAGCCTGGCTGGCATGGCTGTCCTCCACTCACATGAAAATTAAATTTAACTATAGATCCTTGATAAATGAGGCCGCTGAAGCCATCAAACATGATGACTAAGTGCTCAGTATTAAAGTAATCCCCAGAGGCCCCCAAACTGGAAAGAAGCACAGTCTCATTTGATCTGGCCTTGAGGTGTTAGGCTTTCACACCTCTGCTGTGGACAAATAAATATGGGCTTTAGCATACAGCCCCAGGGGGCCAGAGATTATTTTTCTAGAAATCTTTACTTGGTCTTTGCTTTTCCAGAAATTTCCATTAGTTCTTTCATAGTCACTTACCCAGTCTATCTTGGAAAAAAAAATACATTTTTTCCTTCTCTCATTACTCTTTAACCTGTCGGGCATTGCCTATCCATCGCTCCACAGGGCCATGATCTGAATTGTTTCTAAAGTCTTCTTTTTCCAACCTCATACATTTTTCTTCCACCAGGCTCCAATTTATGGGAAATGTGAGTATAGATATAATCTTGTAGAATGCCAAGATGGTGAGTTGCTTGAGGGCAGGACCCAAATAGCACTGACTGCTTTTTACCCCCAGATCTTGGAACTGACACATAATCAATGTAAGCCTATTAGGTGAATGAGTAAGTAGATGCTCATGAAGCGCAGTCAGATGTTCCCATTAGAGGACTTAGAGCCATACACTATATTTCTGAATATAAACCAGATATGCATACTGATTTTGTTATCAAATATCTCAAGGATAATTATGTCTACCTACTTCTCTGGTATTCAGTTTTGATTGACTAGCTAATCAAACTGATCTTAAAATGATTCAGTTTTCTTATGTTTTAAATAATGCATTTAATCATGTCTCTCCCATGTGGTTACAAGGCTAAAGTACAATAATTTGCTGAAATTGATTAGCACAGGACTTCCACACAAAGAATCAATATATGTCAGCTACTATAATTATCATCCTCATGGTGGTCACCATCGTCATCATGGTTATCATTGTTTGTGTGACTTTTGCTCAGCACCTGTCTTGGTATTGTCTTCAAAAACAAGGGGAGAAAAATAATACATACCAGAACAGGACATGAGAGAAATGCAGAATAGACCAAATGGGTGTAGAATTTCAACATAAGGCTTGCTCAGTTGTCTGACTTAGTGGATCGTGTTGAGGCCAGCAAGGCAAGTCACTGTGGTCAGAAACTCTTGAATGGCTGGTGAACAGCAGTGTGCTTCGAGGTGGAAGGGACACATGGCCTTGGGAGGGGGACATGCAGGGTACTGGCCTACCTTGAAAACAAGACGGCTTAGGGGTTGGTAGGAAATTAAATTATATAGCTATATAATTGTGGGAAGCAAATGTTGGAGAGTCTAGATAGATAGGGTTTGTCTTTGTGGTTTTTATATGTAGACATGGAAATCCATTTCAGTCTGTTCACCGGGAATCATGTATAAAAGCATTTAATTTCTATAGGTTTTGGATTGAGAGGTTGGGATGTGAAAAATCAGGAAATGTGGGGATATGAAGCATCTTTTAAAGGAAGAATCAGTGAGCCTGGGGAACTCTTCTTCCATTGCAACAGAGTAAGGAGCTTGTCAGTGTTCCTTTCCTATGCCAGGCAGCAGGAAGCAGAGGATTACCTCACCTTCTTCCAAACTGATTGACTTGCTGGAATAAATTTAAGTGTTACTAATTGAGAATAACTCTACAGCCTAAGAGCACTCAGCATGGGGAAGTATATTTATAACTTCTTTTTAGATTCATCAAAATGCCAATTTAAAAACTTATAGTCAATAATCAAGCACATTTTAAATCCCCTGAAAAAATTATGATGTACGCTCAAGTATATCTTCATACTTAAATTTTCGATGTGAGGCATTCAAGAAGAGTGGGACTAAGTAAATATTCTATCTTTTTAGCAGGTTTACATAAGAAAAATTTTGAAGTTGTTATGAAAATTGTTAAATTATTTTTCTGTTATCTCTTGGAAACACTTAGAAGCTTTGGCAGAAACTGTCGTCTTTGGTCTAATCACGTATTTCCAGAAGCAGTTTACAAACATGTTATTTTGCTATTTACTAATTATATTTACTTGATACACCAATCACTTAATAGCCTCTAGCTGCATTTACAAATAGTATTGAAAACGCTCCCGCTGTTACACTTATAATTTATTATAGACAACATAAAAACAAGATGCTCTCTCTCCGCGTGCGTAACACACAAGGAGATGCTGAGAGAAAAATGCCGCACAGACCCTGAATGACCAAATATAAAGGGCACTCTTAGCTGGAGGCTTTAATTTCTCTCTAGAGGGGTGAAGAGTGTGGCTTCTCTCCGTCTGTGTTCGGGGAGAGGCAAAGCCAAGTGTAAGATGACAACTTCGTTTGTCCGTAGAAAGTAGGGAAGTGTTCTGCGGGGACCGGAACAGCGCACCTCATGCTCTGGTGATTATCTTCACGCTCTTGTTTCTCACCTCCAAGTCCCAAGGAAGGTTCCACAGCGTGGGGTCATAATCGGAAACCGGCGACTATCGCTTCTGTATCTGTCCCGTTAGACATGTATTCTTCTGTGCAGTCCTTCGCTTCCATTCACACCATTCATTCTATTGCTTCTATGCATTGGCTTCTTTCCTTGTAAGTTTATAAACACCTCTGAGCACAGGGAATGTGTTTCAAATGTCCTTGTATCACTGACTTGCCTAATGACTGAATGGGTTGCTATTCACATTGTTAAATTCTGTCAATAACAAGAGAGAAAAAAAATCATCCTAGCCAGGTTATTAATTTCATAAATGTATTTCAAACAGCAAGGAGACTAATAATGAAATCTATGCTGTGACTGGTAAATCGTTGGTAGGTTGGGTGGCAGAAGTTGCTTTTATAAACGGGAGTGGGAGAGATTCTGCCTCTGCTTTCAGAAGCATGTAGCAAGGTAGAAATTCATCCCAGTGGAAGATGCAGGTGGACATAGTTGATTCTTAAAGGAGAAAAATGTTGCCAGAAGAGAAGGGCATGAAATAAAGAATTCTTCCTTTCAGCCCCAAAAGCTCATAGTACCTTAAATGTTATGCTACATATATAGTGGACGCAGGGGAGGCAAATGCCAAAGCGACGGTCATGCTTATGCTGTACCCATCAAAGTAAGAACCAGTTACCAAAACAACACTTTAAAAGAACTTTACAAAACATTCCAAATAAAAAATGTGATTCATATAGAAAGAGACACCATTTTATTATTTGAACAGAATCTGTGAATAATTTATGAAGTAATTCTAATCATGCTTTGAGGGGAAAAAAGACAATGTCCATGACTTTATCTTGCTCTGTATGTTAATTATAGAGACTTACATTATAAATTTATTAATACTTTGAGAGAGGAAAACTGCCTTGTTTTAAAATATTAGGAAGCATTCTAGTGAACTATTTAAACACTTAAAAATTGATTTTAGCGATACTTAGATCACATTCAAAATTCAAAACTTAAATTAGGAAATATCGTGTTGTCTCTAAATATTTGCCAGTGGAATTTGTGCCAGTTTTATAGTTTCTTCGTTAGAGTAGATTATAAGGTAGAAGACTTGGGTAAGTGGAGATCTTGTATCTCCAACTATCTATTCTTTGTGTTTGGACAGGTCTTTGCTCTGTGATTTTATATGATCTCAGTATTATCCATGCATAAGAAACCATTGCATTTCTAAGTATTTCCAAGGAGGTGATTTTCAATGTCCTATCTAGAAAAAAATAAAGGTAGTCTACAGAGCTTTATGCTATGGACAGACTGGTTGAGAAATAGAACCACAGACATTATAGGGAAATTCACAACTTAGGAAAAGTGCCTATCAGTTTAGTACCATACTAGCTGTCACTGCTTTACTTGTTGTATCGGTTAGGATTCACTAGAGGAACGGATTTAAATATATACGTCTGGGGTGGAAGAATGCAAAAGGTCACCTGCATTCTGGAGAACCAGAAGATCCAGTCCAAAGTGGAAAGCTCAGACCTCATGGCAGAGTGCAGTGGGAGACTGTGTTGGGAAGCTGAAGTGTGCACTGGAAGGTTGAATGGTTTGCAGTGGAAGGCTGAAGAGTATGAGCTGGAATCCTGAAGGAACTGGAAACAAACATCCAAAGTTATTGGGAAAGCCTGGATGTCTTAGTTACTTTCTCCTGAGAAACACCCACAACTTAAAAGGGGAAAGATTTATTTTGGTTCAGTTTGCAGAGGTTTCAGTCCATGGTCAGCTGGCTCCACAGCAAGGCAGCCTCAGGAGAGGAGAAACAGCTCATGGTATGGCAGATAGGAATCAGCTAGGGATCTGAAGGAAGAGGGATGTATACTGCACCTTCCCTGGCTATGCCCACAGTGACCCACCTCTTCTAACCAGCTTCACCTCCCAACATCATCCTCACCTGTAAATCCAGCAGTGGACTAATCCAGAGATGACTATCACACACCCATGGTCCAGGCACCTCTCAAAGCCTCACCTGTGAGTGTACGAGGCTTTGTTAGGTCCATCTACATATAAACATAACACTGAGACTTCTCCAAAGTTGAAAGACTAAGGACTTTCTTCTTTCCCTTTGTATTCCACTCAGCCTACAAGCTTAATGGTTGATGATACCACATTCTGGGTGGGTCCTCCTTTCTCAGTGTGTGGCTTACAAACCAATCATCTAGACACTTGCAGAACTGTGTTCCACTAATCTGTTAAGTTTTTCTTGATCCATTCAATTTTACACTACAACTAACTATCACACTAATTTTCTTGAGCTCGAATTTATATCTTGGGTGACTACAATCACAAAAGTTACCCCAACCAAGACACTTGCACAACTCAATTTGAGTGCTCATTTTAAAGTTCATTTTCAAATAGTTCTTCAGTGTTTTCCTATCACTGAAATGCATTCTTGGAATTGAAAAGAGACTAATGGGTGACTGGCTGCTTCTTGGTAGGTATTGAGTAGTTTCCATGCATCCATTCTTAGGTTCCAAAATCCATGGTGGCCCCTTTTGTATGTTCATACATCCATTTGTTCTACCACATCCCTGGTCATAACCTTGACTACTGTTCTGATTTCATGTTTACTGCCACATCTTCTGTCTCAGGGGCTCTGTGGCTCATGTGTTTGGTCTTTTCTTGTAGCCCAGTCATCAGTATATACTAAATATCTCAGCTCATGAATGCTTCTGTTCGCAAACAATCTGGTTCAAAACAAAAGCATTCAGCAACATTTTGCATCCCTTTACAAACTCCACATCAGATGACAAACATGACCGTAGCCATCTTCCCCACACAAGTACAAGTGCATCCATCTTCCCCCAAATCATAAAACAAAGCAAGTTTGTAAACCAAGGCACCACTGAACTTTGTTCCTCCACTATCAGGGTATCTTACAAATCGTAATGAATGGTATGTTGGGCGTGAGTCATTGACGGGCTGGTGGGTAAAGTCTTATCTCCACAGAAATTTTAATGGTGACATCACATCAAAAACTCATTTTCTCGATGGCTAGGTAAAGTGCTGAAATTTTTTTGTAAGTTTAGTCTTGCTGCATGTTATAGTTTAGATCTGAACTTCCCCTCAGAAATCTTAGGTGTTCAAAGGTGCGGCTTTGGGAGGCGATTGGATCACAGGAATACCATGCTTGCTAACGCATTAATTCATTGATGAAATCATGGCTGAAGGTACTGCTGGGGGTGGCAGAAAGGGGCTATTGGAAAGAGGTGTGGACTACTGGAGCGTACTTTGGAGGGTAGCTGTCCTTTTCTGGATCCTCCTGCTCTCTCCGCTTCTGGCCGCCGTGAGGTGAGCAGCTTTCTTCTGCCGGGACTCTGCCATGATGTTTCTTTGGAGCCTCCTGACCAGTGACTTAAACCTCCGACATCATGAGCTGAAATAAATCCTTCCTCCTTTCAGTTACTGTATTGGGTATTTTGTTCAGAATCAAGAAAGCCAACTTATGCACTATGTGAGAAGCCCTGACCTAAACTTTCCTGCACAAATGGTTCTTTGACAAGTCCAACCTGATTTCTTTTTCTTCCCAAGTACTTTCTAGAATATTTTGTGTCTTTATTTCCTAGAAGCCACTTTCCAAAACAAGTGCTACATGTTCCCATTCTGAGGTCTTTATAGCACTTGGATATACTATGGAAGTTATTGTAAAAGTCCAAATATTTATCACGTGCTGTGAGTTCATACGTTTCTTCCTTTTTTGAAAAAGGCTTGTCTTTTCACTTGTGTTTGATGCATTTTATTTGCTAAATTATAAGCATGTGAAGAGCAGGAAACCTTTAGGAATAGCTTCCAACTGCCCCCCTTCCACACCCTGATTGGCCACAATATCCCCATCCTTTTCCAGGCGGTGTAGCCTCAATCAGCTTTGTTTAAATTCGTTAATGGATCCTTTGCAGAGGATAATCCCCTAAATTGACATGTTAAGCTATGCCATTAATTACTAACACTAACACTCTCTTGTAGTATAATGCCTTTTCCTTCCCTTCACTCTGCTAACCGATTTTGTTCTAAAATAAATCTCATGAAGGAATCACTTCTCTTTGCTTAGCTTGGGACATCTGAATTAGCCCTAGGCATTCCTATTTATTTCTGGTTCTGAGGACCTTATGGAATTAGATTTGACATGGAGTCCTCCACAGGGAGCTGTCCGCTGGCAGCAGCAGGATGGATGGTGTACTGAAAAAGTGTAGAGTAAGAGTGACCTCAGGAACAGATTAATCACGATCTATGCACAGATAGATGTCAGACATATTCCTGGGAGCTCTGATATACAGAACCAGAAAATCTTAGAGCTGAGGAGGATATTAGAAGCAATGTAGTCCCAGTCTGACATTTTATTCATAGGGAGACTGAGGCGACCAAACGAGATGTGACATGCTGAAGTCACTGAGCCAATTAGTAGGCAAACTGCTTCCTGAGAATGCACCTTGCTTTGGGTGTTTAGGTGCATCAGATCTTCCCGCTGCTTTTAGGGCTTAACACTTAAGGCGACCTGAGAGTTAACTAGCAAAATTGAAATGACTGTAATAAATTAACAATGTATAATGTCCGGGAGCTATGATTACAGGTGCTATAAAAATGCAAAATGTAATGAGAATGATAACTTACTGAGAAGCCTCTGAAAAGGGGATGATCTAATGTCTACCCAGGGCCAAATGGGAAGTGCCTCTGCACATCAACCAATGCTGTGTGACCTCATGGAACAGATAGGAGTATTTGGCCATCATGCCACAGCTTATACCCATGGAGGCCAAAATAGTCACTGAGGAGCTCAAAACATAAAGCCATCTTCATCTGTGCTAACTTATTCATGAGAGTGATATTCTCAGTAGACTAGAACTCATTGTATCATTTGATTTAAAAGCAGTTCCACAACTTAATGAGTTGCTTACTTATTATGCCAATAAAAATGTAGTACTATGGTAGTAAAGTCTGACATAGAGTATGTTTTCTAAGAGTGTTTTGCTTTTGCTTTCTTGGTATTTTTGCATCAAAGCATTTTTACCTTCTGTGCATTAGTTACGCATATCTATATACCTGAAACCTTTTGGTTGAAAGAATCCCCAGGGACAGAAAACTATCACAGCTACTTAATGAATTGTATTTGAACAATTACATAAAAAAGCAAGGTCCCTGATTCATTAAGAATGAGACATGACAATGAGGCATGGTGGCACACTTCTATAATCCCAGGACTTGAGAGGCTGAGGCAGGAGGATCTTTGCAATTTTGAGGCCAACCTGGGCTACAAAGTCAGTTCAAGACCAGGTTGAACTGCACAGTGGGACCTTGTCTCAAAAAGCCCCCCCCCAAAAAAGATTAAGACATGACAAAGTTACTTCCTCATATTTGTGAGTAGAATTACTGAATTCACAAATGAAGACAAAAATCATAACATGTAGACATGGTGTATCTTTCATTTAGATATCTGGCAGTTTTTCCACAAACATGGAAATGCTTATGGTCAACAGGGAGAAGTCAGGCAGTGTAGCTGGTAATAGAGTGAGGCATAGTCCACTGATTTAACATTTGTATGTAAAGTGTTATATTCCTGTCACCCTTAGTTATCTGTGGCCCCAATGGTATTTTTATTAATGATTATATAAATATATAATCCAGGAAAGCAGCAGCTTCTTCCCTTTTCAAAAGTCAGCCTCTTCTGGCTTATTGGAAAAGAGGAGATTGTTTTTATATTGCTAAGGTGATCAGGAGCATTTGCTTGCTCCCAGTCATATTCTGACCCCAGCCACAGAGCCCTACATTTGTTACATCTTCTTGCCCATAAATTTCAGTATGTGGGAATGAATGCGTCCACATCTGCCTTCCTTTTGCTTACTGCTCCCAGGACCGCTGAAGTTTGTTCAGGGGTGTGCAAAGGGAAAAGCATCAATACATACCCATCTTTCATCGAGTTTTCTCAGGAACAATTTCTGCCACCATCAAGTCCCCGCTCCATCTCACTCTGTCTCTTAACGTGGTCTTAGAGTGCCATGTGGAAGCTGAGAGCCTCTCTGTGCCCTGTTCTAGGCACAGAGGTAATGAGAAAAAATTTGGTGGCAGTCTTCATTCAAGTAGGAACTGATGTGGGAAAGAGGGAGGCAGTTAGAAATAATCAAATAAACAAGATGCTTTCAGAAAGCAACTAGCACTATGAGGAAGAAACACTGTGCCTTTTCATTCCTCACATGTCCGTAATTTGGCTTCTGACAGGGACTCTGTCTCTCTTTACACCTATCTTACAGATCATCTGAAACACAGTATCAGGAAGGAGTAGCTTTCTCAACATGTAGTTTATTCAGGGGAGAAAAATCTCCTGGGAGACTTTAGTTACCCTCTTCTCCCAGACAGAGTTGAGTCAAAGTCTCCTTGTCAGTGTGTGGTGCAGTGCACCTGCTCATCTTGGTTCTCCTACGCTGGGTAATCACCAAATCCCAAGAGGCATTCAACCCAAGAACAAAGCTCAGAGACAGACACATAGTCAGAAGACATGTTAAGAAAAGGAAGCGCATGCCTTATGCATGCTCCTGTCCAAGGAGAAAAGCACTTAACAGCTTTATGAGTTTCATTGGTTTGTAGTCATTTGTTCCTTACAGTGAAATCTTTAGGGATATAAAAGATGGAACCCTTACCAGGCCCATCTGTTCCAGATGGGCCATTTCTTAACTATACAAATATTGAGAAGAAACTTTGCAATTAAATTTTTCCCTTCAATCTGAGGCCAAGCCCATTTCCCGACTAGGACACTCTCCTTTAACTTTTGTAAGAAGGGAATTAGTTTGAGAATCTATCTTTTCTCTGAGTAGCATTATTTTTCTTGCTAGAAAAGTGTGAGCGACTGTGCTTCAGTCATAAACGAAATGTACGTATCAGTTTCTTCCATGATACAAACTGCAAAGGATGGCAAATACATTTTAACACATGTGTTCATGCGAGCTATTAAGAAATTGTTGAATGAGCCAGGCCAAGAGTGGATGACAGAATCAAAATTTTTCCTTAATAGAATGGAATGATATATTTCAACCATGGATATGAACTATGACAGGGATAAATATAAAGTACTGAATCCTAAACCTTATCTACACTAGTTCAGGGTTAGAGAGACCAAACATGACTTGACAACAGTTGATATGAAAAAAGACCCCAAGGGCAAGAACAGAGCGTGAACTCATCTTCTGTGCGTCCTATGGCCTGGTAATAAAAGGGCAGGAGCCTGGAACGAGGCAGCAGATATTCCCATCAACATCTGCGCTGGTAAGTTCAAATCTGGAATTTTCTATCTAACCTGGGGCTTAACTTACTGGCAGGGAAACTTACAAACCAGGGAGTGTTCAAAGTAGGTTGCCTGCAGCAGAGGACATCTGAAAGCTAAATAATATGATGAACGACTTGAGGGGCTGAGGAATTTACTACAGAAAGAGAAGGTGACAGTGGACATATTACTTTAAATGTGCACTGGCCTAGTATATGGAAGAGTGAGGGCAGAGAGCATTCTGTATGAGAGGGCTGATGGTAGGGAGACAGAAATTATTCCCCAGAACAGTTCTACAGTGGAGCAACTCACTTAACAAAGGCCTGAGCAATTTGTCACTGAATATGATCAAACAGGAGGGTGGGTGGATCTGTAAAATGTGAATCACAATTATTTACCTTTATTTTAATTTTTATTTGTTAGCTTTCTTTTTTGGCCTACAATATGAAAAAGTGAAAAATATGAATGTTTACAACACCCAGTCCCTCATCCTCCCCCGCTCTTGCCCATATGTAAAGTATGTCTCAAGTTCTGCCCTTCCGTTTTTCAGTTGGGTAACTGGGGACTCAATAAAGAGCCTCCCACTGGCCTGTAAGGCTGGGCAACTACTGAGGGACACTCAAGAAAATCTGCCATATTGTACTGTTCTAAAATGAAGTTTGTGACAAATGTGTAGCTTTGAAATAAAGCTTGAGCTAGGAGAAATATTGGAAAATTATAAAAATGAGAAAGTCCTCTTAAAATTCGTATGCTAGAAAGAATCACATGGGGGTTTGTTAACTTAAAAAAAGTCACTGTTTGCCTGAGAACATATAGCAGAAATGTGTGGAAATGTCTGTGTGTAGTGATATCTAAGTATCGAAATCTTGCTGGCATTTTTACGCAACTTTTGTCAGCCACGAGAAAGTTGTGGTGGGCTCTGTGTAGGACTGAAACTTGTTTGTCTTTAGAGTCAATTTCTGCTCAAATTTCAGCTACTTATTTGGATTGTGAGTTTGATAACTCAGCTCATTGTGCTCATGTTCTCCCATATAAGAATGGAGCAATTATTTCAATTTACCTCATCAAACCATTGTGAGCAGACTTTTCAGCTGAACATAGTCAAGAGAAATTAAATGACATCCTTCTACAAATGACACTGGCATATTTCCCATTCTGTACTCTCTTCGTAGCCCAGACTACTTTTTTCAAAAGCTTAGGAAATATTTTAGAGCTCATCTCAAATTATACTCAAACCTACATCAGTGATCAAGGGCCAGGGAAGAATGATGCAATTTAATGCTTTTGATGGAGATCAGAGTGTTTTATCTTAAGTGTGGCAAGCATAATTTGTACTGAACATTTATTTCTCACATAAATTTCAGAAGGGAGAATCAAATATCCACAAGGAGATTTTATCTTCCAGGTGATTCTTTGAAATGTTAACTAGTTCCAAATATCAGTCTATTACCTGTGTCTTTATTGCTGTTATAAACATATATAAAGTCACTAATTTTCACCTGCATCCCTAATACATTTTGAAAAAGAAGTTCTGAGTAGGAAAATTCAATACCTGTTTCAAGAGCCGTCTTGGTGTACATTCTGTCAATATTAAAAACAGATAGAATATTCTGAGGACTCAAAGCAGCAGAAAAAGCAGCCCATTAATATCTGCTGAGCTTTACACTTTTTCCGATCAGGCAAACGTTGTATTTCCAGGACCTCACACAATGCCTAGTATATAATAGGTGCTCAAAAATATTTGTTGAATTTGCTATAATTTTGAGGATAAAGCAGAAATGGTACAACCTTATCATATGGCCCCTGAGTTTATACTTTAAGCTGCAATTCTATATTGTTATTTTGCCTAATCTGGATGAAATACTTTCAGTGTAGTGGGTGTCATCCCAGATTGTAGGTTAGCTTCGACCTGGAACTTGTACAAATCCCAGTGCCTTGGGTTGCTCCCCCAACTGATTAAGTAGAAACTGTGGGATGGACCTCAGGTGTCCATATTTCCTACGGCTCAGCAGGAAATTCTAGGCTTCAGCCTTGTTTGAGGACTGTGACAGAGGTGCTCAAACACATATGTGTAAGAATGTGTATGTGTGTGTATGTTTATATGTGTATGTGAGAAAGAATTTAAGTTCCACATTTGATTTTTGCCTGGTACTATTTCTCTTCTATAGCAAGGGCAGGGATCTGGGGTCTGGAGGGGAAGAGCTTACCCCACACTACAAAAAGTACATAAATATGTATGGAGAAGGAGTTGGGGCTATAAATCACTTCACTATTAATTATGCCATGGCCTGCTTTTATGTTCACTCTTCTTTATAAATGAGATGAAATAGCTTTACAATGTGCCTAACATCGTTTTAAAATGCCACATAAATCCACTCCTGTTTTTATGGATTGAAAATTTTTAACACAAAAATAATTTGCCTAGCTTGAAGAATTTGCATAAAACCATCGTAGGGGTGTGTTAAAGATTACCCTTCTTCCCTTTAATGTAAAAGCGCAAGTCAGGATGGAGGATAGATTTCATTCTTGTGATACCCCAGGAGAACCTCACATTTGCATAGTAAAGATTCAATTTAAAATAAACTCAAGTCACAGTGGGCATTTAGCCTGGAACACATATTCCAGCACCAGCCTAGGACCATCTAAAGAAAATTCCTGGTGGGACAGCAATGTCCACACTTGTGCCAGCTCTGCGACCTTTATGCATTTTCTTCCCAAATGATAGGAGAAGGAAAATGTGATGTAGGTAGCCCAGCCCTCCTGCCAAGGAGAAACTCCTAAATTACAGAAGCAATAAGGTACCAGAATCTGAATATTATGTCTCCAAAACTCATGGTATTGTGCCCGGAGCAACAATTGGGTTCTCCTATGGGAGTAGGTGGGCAAAGGCTTGTTCTTAGTTCTATGGGAACAACGAGGAAGTGAGGAGACACCGGGGAGGACCCCCTCAGTAGGCTGCAATATATATTTTCTAGAAGAAATTACCCAAAGGCGCACAGCTGGATGGTGTAGGGCCTGGGCGTATGTTATGCTTCTCTCAGTTTGGGTTTAGGACATCAACTTGGTGCCAAATTAGGAAATCCATCAGCAATTCTAGCATTACTTTCTTCCTGCATAGCCTTGTCTAGTTCCTCAGTCTAGTATTTCTTTATCTTTAAAAGGCACTGAAAACAGCCCTACCATCCATGAATATTTTTCCATAGAGTCAAATTAATGATACTGTGTTAATTTGATATTTATGATATTCCTAATATTGCTTTTAAAACTTAAACATGACTTAATTTCCTTAAGATTAACCTTGGTGGTATTCCTGTCATCAAAAAAAAAAAAAAAAAAAAAAGGCCCATGGGGTCCCAGGGAGGAAAGGGAGAGAGAGAAAGAGAGAGTGAATTTAAGTTGGGCTTTCTGCAGAACATGTTAATTAATTCTGCTCTTTACACAGCCTCAATGCTTTATCTGCCACGTTGATGGTTTGTGCCTCATCTTTCTTTGTAGTGCAAGTTGTCTGGGGTTTGGCCAGTGTCTGAGTAATGTGTTTACTTGCTGTGGTGGGCAGGTTCCAGTTTCAGGTTTGAGTGTTGCTTGGTTTGTAGTTTGTTCCTGGCTTAAAAGACTTACAGTACCACACAGTGCTTTAAGGTCTGAGAATCCTGCTTTCTTTTTCCAATCCCAGAGATTTGCTTGAAAGATGAAGCTGTCATAGATGCACCCAAGGAAGTCATGACAATTCTCTCTCTCTCTCTCTCCTCTCTCTCTCTCTCTCTCTCTCTCTCTCTCTCTCTCTCTCTCTCTCTGTGCAACTATAGTTGGGGAAAAATTCAGAGAAGTGCACAAGTTGCAAAAGTGGAATGTTTACCAAAGGACAAATCCTGTCTTTTTACATTCTGCCTATTTTGTTTCACTTACAGTTTCCTGCCTCACTCTCCCACACCTGACCAACCTGCTATTTAATTGAAAATATTTTCCATCCCATTTTGGTTCAAAAATGGGTTTCTGCAGAAGAAGTTACTCTTTTGAGGTGTGATCTGTGGTCCCAGGGCTGCCAGACTCCTCCTGCAAGAGGTTATTTAGGCATCTAGAAGGATCTTTCCAATCACCATGTGATCCCATCTCCTGCTCCTGCTCAAAGACACCCAGTGACGTAGACACCCTTAGAGCCAATCCTGAGGCTCCATCTTTCCCGCCACGCTCACATAAGAGATCTGCCCACGTCAGTGGTCTTTCCCAGCCTCACCTGAAATGTCACATACTTCCTCTGCTTTGCATATTTTTTGTACCATTGCTCTTTTCAGGGATATGGCTCAGTGGCACAGTGCCTGCCTGGCAAGCGCAAGGTCCTGAGTTCAATTCCCAGTAACAATAGCAACAACAAAATGACTCTATTCCTGTTTTGTTTTCCATTATTACTTTCCATGTGAGGATTTTCCAGAGAAACAGAATAGGAGTGTGTGTGTGTGTGTGTGTGTGTGTGTGTGTGTGTCCCCACGTGCATATGTGTGCGTGTGTGTGACATCTATCTATCTATCTATCTGATAAAAGAATTGACTCACATTCCAAATCACTGGAGTTAATCTCCCAGTTGGAGACTGAAGACCAGTAAACTGCAGTACAGTCAGGAAAAGCCCATGTTCTAAACTGAAGCTATCAGGTCAGTAGGTGAGTTCTTCCTCACATGAGGGAGCACCAGCCTTTTGTTGGATTCTGGCACTGAGTTGTTCGGATGAGGCATGTTCAGGTTAGGAAGAGCAATCTGCCTTACTCAGCGTGCAGATTTAAACTTTAAGCTCATCTAACAAATCCTCCGAGAGACAGCCAGAAGAATGTTTGCCCAAATATCTAGACACTCCATGTGCCTGTCCAGTTGAGACAGAAAGTTAACTTTCACACTTTCCTACATACATTTGGAGCCAGGTATGATCATGGAGACATATCCTGAAAGGCTTTATTTTGTGGTGGTGTGCTGGGAACAGAACCCAGAGCCTCACACATGCAAAGTACACAGTCTACCACTGAGTCACCCCCCCTATTCCTGAGACACAGTTCTTCAAACTGAACATCCCAGACTTTCAGTCCTTCCTCTTTCAGTACCCTGGTTACTGTCTGGAATCTTGTTGTGCTTTCCGTCAACTTGTGGCCCAGAGGAGGGCTGTATTTTTTCCTGCAGCTCTTTAACTGTGGTTAGATCTCCCTGTATTTTTGGATTTCTTCTCCTATAGCACTGAATAGAAGTCACTCCTGGTTGTACACACAAAATGAACAGCGTCTACAGCTTTCAAGAACTACCATTTATGTGTGCTACTTGGATGCATGTGTGAATTGATCTGTGCTTTTCAGGGCACAGTTGAGATAGTTAATCAGAGGAAGGTGAAATGGGGGCATGAGATTTAGAGCTCTGAAGCTGGCTTTATCAGAGTACAGATTAGAATATTCAATCCTCATTATGTCAAGCAACAGCTGAGACTCTGATTTGATTCCAGCTTGTATAGAACTGTTAAACTGGTTTCCTAAAAGTACTAATATTTGAAAAGAAATTCAGTTAACCATTGTAAATCACAGTCAAAAGCCCTTTGCCTTTTCCTTAGATAAGTTTAAAAATTAACTTTATTCCAGTAGTAAATCTTACTTTGATAATATTCAAAAGTATTATTTTTACATAGGTAATGGTTTATGAGAAAGCCTAGAAAATTCTTGATTGTATCCACAGTACTCTTCCATTTCCCTCCCAGCCAAGACATGTGTGAGTTTGAGCAGACTGAGATCTCCTACAAATGAATAGTGGTACAGTTAGTACTTGTGAGCAGGGAGCAGGTTGAGCTTGACCACTTTCTGGCTGAGCTCTGTTTAGGACACTCAGCAAAAGAGAACACTTCGGAGTGTGTGGCAGGCGGTGCTGGGTGGTGCTTTGACTACATGAGTGCCCCATCAGGCCTGCAAACCTACAGACAATTGCTTACCCATGCTTCAGCCCAGTGGTGTCCACTCCAAGAGGTTCTCTGACTTCCTAGGACGGACTTGGGTATTCCTTGTAGGCAATAAAGTACATGCGCATTCTAGTGTCACCTTTTTGTTCTGTTCTCACGTTTGCCTTTCTCCCACTAGTGCCTTTGAAAATGTGACACACTAATCCATCCTTACCGTCCCAGAGATTTAGTGGTTAGCAGCACAGACGTGCTCCCTAACTCATGGAGCTGTAAGATTAGTGCAGAACTCAGTCATGTTATTCTCATAAATAACAATGCTTATGAGCTTATAAAGTCAACAAATAAAAACAAGTTCCTCCGCTAGATTCCTTAATGATAGGCACAGCATCTTCCTTTTTTTTCCATCCTCCAAACTTAGCATAATTATGTGGTGTGGGTGGAGTGAATGAAAGAATGATTAATGTAAGTAATTTCATTGTTGACTTTCAATTTTATAGGAGCAAGTAACTTTTCAGAAAAACCTCATTTAAATGTTTATGTTAATTTCTTTTCATAAATGCTGTGTTGAAGCTGATAATTTTAGGGGTAATGAAAATTCAAAAGTCAGGTCACTTCCTAGGGAGAGAGAGTAGGAATCATGTGACACTTTCCTTAGTATGAAATACTTAGACAATTCTAATCATAGTTGCAGTAATTATAAAATTATTAATATCAGTTGTCAGTTATATTTAGACTTAAAAGTATAATTTCACCTTTAACTCCATCCCAATCTGACATGTAAACAACCTAAATTAACTATCCTTTGAGATCAAAAACTAATCTTTTATAAGGATTTACTCAGAGGATGCTAATTCACTGAGGCTTCCTGGAAACCAAATTCAAATTCAAGACAATTAAATGTTAATAAATTTTTAGTGATAGGAGATGAATATTGGGAAGATTAATGTTCTTTCTCATGAGTTAGGGACAGGCTCTCAAAGTGATAAAATAAAATGTTTCCTTTGAATGAGACACCTTAAATTACAGAGCTTGGACATCCCTATATATTGAACAAGTGAACAAGCAAAATCTCCCAGCTCCTCTTCCCTAAAATTGAAATAGGTGCTAGGGTTGTTGAGGCACTTTGAGGAGGTCATAGTAAGCATAGAATGTAATCAATCATTTAACCCTTTTCTATTCAGGAACTGCCACATGGCGAAAGTTATTCTCAGCACTGGAATGATAGGCTAGAAAATCAAAGACCTTGCCCTGTGGAACCAGCTGCTGAGAGTATGGGAAACACAAACATATAGGAAAATAAATACAAAATACTATCAACACAAAGACAGCATAATTTCTGAATCCTTAAGAAGGCATCATATTTCATAATCTGCATGTTGGTTTTTGAAGTGTCATTTTCAAAGGACACATAATAATTGCCATTGCTATGTGCCACTGGGGTTAGCCAGAGGTTTGTGTTGCCAGTGTGTGCTGGGGAGCAGCAGACCACAGCCCTGTTCACTTTCTGCATGGCTCACAGTACCAACCCCCTGAGCAGTTTCTCACTTGCGGAAATAAAACTAATGTAGGAAATATTTAACTTCAGCTCTCTGCCAGCTCTGTATTGACCTTGTACGTTCAGCTCTGTAATTTTAAGACTTCATAAATATAAAAAATACTTACTTTTTTATCTCCAGCTTGGCTTTAATTTCTCTTCTCTGTGAGAACTGTAAACCTGCCAACTTTAAAGTTAGTTGATCTATTTATTCCGAGCCATAGGAATACAGAGTAAGTCAGCTGTTATTTTTTTAAAAGTTAGAGCAATCTTAAAAGATATCCTAGGGAAAAAGTTTATTACATGCATTAAAAATGAAATTTGGTTTATTTCAATGGTTTTGGAGCAATTTGAAATGCAGGTATTTATTGCTTAGATGTATGCTACACACACCTATTACAGAAGTACAGAGGATTATGATAGTATTTTCAATATCTTTTGAAAGTGTTGCATTTTTCTGAAGGTGTTTTGTAGTTTTCTAACTACAGCCTGATAGGATCACCCGAGGACGTGCCTCACTATTCTGGACACTGACTTGTGAAATCAACACAGGAGCAGAAATGGGCAGCAGCTGAGTCTGACTCTGCTCAAAGTGGCTCATTGTGTCTGGCTTCTCCCCAGCTGGCCTCCTGCCCATAGTCACATCTGTGAGCAAAGCCAGGTCAATCAGAACAGGAAGGGTCAAAGAAAAGTCCAGAGCCCTAACACAGACCTTCCCTCTCAGGCACTATGGACACTGCACATACATCCAGCTGCCCACTCTTGGAGCCAGTCAGGCTGAGCTGCCAAAGCTAGACATCCATTTTTCCAGCAAGAGCACAAAGAGAAACTTCCCAGCACTGAAGAGCAGGAGCATCTAGACAGCAGTGGAGCTGGGCAGGGGTATACGGGAGGCCGACATTTGGTAGCAATGGCAGCTTCATCAGTAGAGAGCAACGGCTGAGGTTCAGCTGTAGGAATCTGTGTCAGAGGAGGTATAAGGATGGTACCGAGAAACACAGACTAGACTCAAACGCTCAGGGAACTTGAGGGCAAGGGAGATTCATAAAGCTGAGGCTTAGCATTGAGCTGAGCAATCCAGCTACCAGAACAGGAGTGCTTAATGAAAGGGATAAGTCCAATTGCGAAGGCTGAAGCACAGATTCAGGGCAAAGCATGTGGTAGATGCCCTTGAGCCAGCAGGGCTGGAGCTGTCCAGCTGCAGGCACAGGGAGAGCGAGTGGTGTGAAAGTAGGATTCAGTGGGTCCCCTGTGGGGCATGGAACCTTAGAAGTCACTAGAGAGAATGCACTGCACAAATGTTGAAGGAGTCTGTATAATTTCTCATGTGTACAGTTTATTTTCTACATCCTTTCCTAATTCTGCATTGTTAAGTCTTTGTTCCTGGCTTATGCACCTCTTCCCAGTTTTTCGCAATGACTGAGATGTCCGTTGTTTTCAGCACATCCCTAGCACCGACAATGGATAGGAGCATTGTTCTAGGTGCTTGGAGGGTTCCGGTGTTCAGTGAGGTGCAGCCCCCATCTCTGAGACGCTGACACTGTGATGATGAGGCAGGGCAAGTGTACAAGTCAGGTAAGTTCAGGTGGTTTGTCATAGATATGGTGGGAATGCACAGATCATCGGGAATGGAAAGAGAGGGTCCCAGAAGTGTCCGTGGAAGGCTTCTCAAAGGAAATCTGTTTGAGCTGAGCCTGGGGCCCTCTGGGGAGGGGGGTAGGCTTTCAGTAGGTGTAGAAGAAGGGGGTATGAGGCTGAGAAAAGGGCAGGGACACAAGAGAAGGCATCCCGAAGCCTGCCGGCCTTTAGCAAAGCAAGGAAACAAAAGGTTGGAACGCAGAAGCGGCCCTGTGAATGAAGAGGTAAGCTTGAACGGACATGCATGCATTGTGGGTAGAGACTTCAGTGTCAGATCTACTGCACTAAGTTACAATGAAGCTCCCTGATGTCGTTCTAGAGGCTTCTTAAATAATTTATGCATAAAATTAATGCAGTATAAGCAGTGCTTAGTTTATTCTGGAGTGAATTAAATGGGGGTTTAAAGAAAAAAGTGATGTCACAAGGCATCAGCAATTGTGACATCATCATAAAGTGCCTCAATTATAACAGTTTGATGAAGGAGAGACCAGAATCAAAGATGGCTAAGATTTTGAATCTGATTGACTCAGGGAACACTGGACAAGTGATATTAGGGAAATTGGAAAAAGAATCTATCGTGTGTGCATGTGTGTGTGTGTGTGTGTGTGTGTGTGTGTGTGTGTGTGCCCATAGATCTGATGCCACTGGGCTTGGTAATGAATGCAGAGGCCTGAAATACAAATACAAGGTTGATTAGGCAGCCAGCTAGAAATAGATGTGAGCATGTTCAGGTAATTAGAATGCAGTGCCACGCCTCAGGAGACGTGTTAGGGTTTGAGACAGAAAAGAGGTCAGAACCTTGGATTTCATATTCATTTAAGGGACAGCAGGAAATCAGGGAGCAGGAGATAGAAACAGCAACGTGACCCTTCTGAATAATGATAACCACAAAAGTACTAACAAACCCAGGGACAAGTGTTTCATGTGGAAAAGGTATCATACCTTGCTCAGAAGAAAATGCAACTACATACAGTTTCCAATGTAATATAGATACAGCAGTAAAGTCAACAATTCAGATGAAAAAGAGTATCATAGCTCATCAAGGATACACATTCATTAATATCTACTTTTTAAATGCAAATAGCTAAAAGAAACCAACAGGAGACCCGACTGAAGTTCCTGTTTCTCCTATAACAAAACAATGTTCACTGTACAAATTGCTTTTAATTTTAAACCTGTGGTGAGAAATCTGGACATCATCTTTCCATATGTGAACCTCGGTGGAAGAAGGAGCTGGGCCACCTGTGGGATTCTATTCCCATCAGTCTTGGGTACAGAAGCTCCTTCTTCACCCCCACCGTCACCCTCTCCTTTGAGCACTTACCCCAGGATGAGCCCCAGCCTCTGCTAGGTACTTCCTGTCAGGGGCTGGGAAAAGGTACTGTGGGATTTAATGCAGCGTGATGTTTTAAGTTTTACACGCTGTGGAGAAAAGGAACGCAGTGTGGGTATTTGTGAGTACAGTATTAGACACAGAGGACACAGAATTTCAGTTAGAAGAAATAAATTCAAAGGATCTACTGCAAAGCATGGTGATTATACTTCATAACATATTTTATTCTTCAGAACCACTAAGAGTAGACTGTGAGTGTTCTCACTGCAAAATGTTGATAAATAGTTGCTATACTACAGATATGAGTTAAGTACATTTGTCCATTTCACACACATTTCTATTTCAAGACATCATGCGGTGCACTGTGTGTGTTGTTTTTTTCTTAATTAAACCAAAATAAACAGGTTTAGACTGAACTGTCTCAAATAAGTGGTCAAATGGTTTATGATAAGAGAATCATGGATTTAGTGCTGACTTTCCGTGAAATATCTCCTTTAACTTAGAGTTACATATGATACTTTAAAAGAAAACAGTGAAATAAGATAGAACCATAAAATGAGAGTGAAATTCCAGCCTTTCTTCAGGATTCACTAGGGCTAACAATGGATGACCTGTAGCAGCACTGTATTTCGTCTTCTCAGAGCTTGTCTACTGCTTGCTTTTGGCATTGGGAAGCATGGGTTAGTATATATTATGTATAAATTACTTGGGTACAGATGTAAATACCACTTCTATATTTAGACTTTCAGATTAGGTTCTGCCTAGAGCTCCATGAACAATTTGTTATTAGAAAATTTATGATCTGTAATTTGTAGACATGTCAAAAAACATACCAAAGCAAATTAATAAAGTCACTTTAAACAGATGGTTCTTTAAAAAAAGTTCTGAATACTGCACACTGGACTAGAATGAGGTATGGAAGACAGTACATTCTTGTCTCAGAAGTCTACAGATGTCAATGATAATTAAAGCCACATAGAGGCAATACATTCTGGATATTTTTTTAAGCAGAAAAATTGCTGCAGACAATTAATTTTCCCTGAATCTTAGCCCCTGAAGTTAGCATTATAGACTATAATATCTTCATCTTTTGTGTATATGAATTAAAGAAAGATGGCAGAGAGAGGGGACCCTAAGCTTTAGCCACTTGAACCTGACTATTGTTGTTACATTGGAATTGAGTTTTGAATTGAGTTAGTCTAGAACTGAGTTAGTCCTAGAACTACCCTTAAATGTGGAGGGAGGTACACCTGAGCTTTCCTTGCAATTAGGATGTGAGGGGCCTGAGTTATTCATAAAACCATGAGATAGTCTTTATATTTTTAGCTTTTTATGCCTTTGTATTTACACTATTCAAAAGAGTCATTGGATTTAGGAGAGAAAGACTTAGAGAGTCTGTTTTATTTTTATTTAGGTGTCCCTATTTATGGGGTATAATAGAATGTTTCTGTTCAGATATATTTTGTGTAATGATCAAATCAGGGTGATTACAGTATCTATAAGTTTTAATACATATTTCTTTGTGCTGAAAATATTCAAAATTCTCTATTCCAGCTATTTTGAAACATACAACACATTACAATTAAGTATAGTTCTCCTACTGTGCAATATTAGAACATCAGAGCTTATTATTTGTAACATTATACCTGAGATTGGAGTTTTAATGCTAGTTTTTGTATTACCTCTACATATAACTAGTTCATTAAGTATGCCCACTATTTTCTTAACTTTAAAAATATGTTTCCTTTCCAGCTTTAGTCATGTTTTATTTAGGGTTTTCACTCCTCTTCTTAGACATACATTCCTAGAAACTGGTATCTAAGTGGACATGTTCACATTTTCCTAATCACTCTGATTTGTCCAGAACTCCTCTGCCTAAATTTGGAATTATCCCTTGACCATTATGAAAATCTTGCATGGGCGTACTTTTGGGCTACTTGAGAAAATTATTTACTTGTGTCTTGGTTACTTTTTTCTCATTGCCAAGACAAAATACCCAATGCCTAAAATGAAGGAAGGAAAGGTTTATTTAGCTTACAGTTTGTGAAGTGGCACATGGCAGAGGGCAAATGTTCATGGCAGCAGAGCACAGCAAAAACAACCCGTGTGTGGGGGGGATTGTCTCTTTTTTTGTCTTACATTGTAAACAGGCTACCCCTCTCACACAATCTGCATGCCTTCCTCTCCCACAGGCTCAGGATGTATACAAAGTAAGCACGCTGGCTTCCTGCTGAGTCACTCAGCGAAACCTCTAGACTCCCCAAGTTGACACAATGTATCAACCATAACAACTTGGAAGTAATGAGTGTATTTTAATCCTGGTTTTAATCATAGTCAGTGAAGCTTGCTTGGACTATATATAACATATGAGGGAGGTTTTTGGATTGTCTGTCTGTTTGTTTCTGTGGTCCTGCGGGTTGAACCTAGGGTATTTTCACTGAGCTACACCCACAACTCTTTAAAAATTTTTTTTTATTTTGGTACAGGGCTTCATTAAGTCCTAAATTGTCTAAGCTGTCCTACAACTTGCATCCCAGTGAGGGAGTTTGTGATCCCCATTCTGATACCAATTCTTGCCCTTGTGTTCCAGACCACCCACTTCTACTGCAACCCAGACATGGATGAGTCATTAATCAGAAGAATGACAGAAAAGCAGTTTCCAATGCTAAAAGTGACATTAATGATACATAATAACGGCTCAGGACATTTGTGCTGTACTCATTTCTGTGCGCTGCAGTGGCTACAGCAAAGGGCCATTGTATTGTTGGGTGTGCTGAAAAGAGATGGCCCTGTGTCTGATGTCACATCCAATTTTTTGAACTACTTAATGCAGATGATTTATAGGTCATCTTTAAAGTTGAAATGGGTTCAACAGCACTGAAGCTCTTGAGACAGTCACTCTAGCTGTCCCTGTATAGTAGTATTTGCTACTGAAGTCCAGACTTAACAAACTTTTATAGAATGCCAGATATTGTCACTGCTACAAGTGTATTGTAACCCTTGAAAGTACCCTGTGAAGTTGGTTCTCTTGGAGCAGTTTTTGCAGACAATAGGAGGTTAAACATTTCATCCAAGGTCTTGTATCAATGGTATGAAAATGTTTCCAACTTGAATCAGTACTGAAGAGTTCACCTATTAAGATCTGCAGAGTAATACAGGTAAAAAATGCCTATTCAACTGCTGTTGATGAGGGAAAGGCATGGTGTTTAAGAGTTAAGAGGGCAAAAAATAGCCTGATGTAAAAACCAGAATAATACCACACTGGTAGGGCAGCCTGATGAACAAAGCTTCCCTGAGCTTTCAGTGCAAAGACTACCTGACATTCTCAAAGCTAGGACTGGACTGCTAAGAAAATGTGGTGTCTTTCAGCCACTTCACCAAAATGATCCTTCAGAAGTCTTTGCAAGGATGTGAAGAATGATCACACTGTGGTCTCATCTCAAGCTCTTAATGGTCTGCTGCACTGGGCCATGGATGTCTAAACCATATAAACCATAGTACTCTGAGGTGGCTTTGCCTTCAAGAGAGAGCTTGTTTGGCTCAGTCATTAAATATTCTCAGTACTCAGTCATCTCTGGTCCCTCTTTGAGTCCCAGCCCTGACCAGGAGCAAGAAAGCTCGGTAGCAGCGGCACAGACTCTGGAGTTAGGTGGCTAGGGTTCAAGTCTGAGCTCCTTACTTGCTTACTGAGTGAGCTTGGGGAAGATAATTCACTTCTGCTTCCCTCACTTGTACGGCAAAGTGACAGTGACAGCAATGGCTACCTCACAGTTAGTCGGGGAGTGGTAAGTGTGTAAATGCTTTATTTGCTCTGGAGGCAGGCTAAGTGCATATTCCCAATATCACTATTTTTATTGAAATCCTTCTTTTTATTTTCCTTATCCTTTGTCTTTTAGCTCTTTTCTTATCACTATCTTCTGCCCAGTGCTTTTTCTCATTGCCCATTTTGTAAATGAGCACCCCCTCGAAATGTGATTTCCATTCATGTTACTTCCAACAACCCTGTCTTTGCAAACAAAAATAAACAGAAGCACGTGTTCACAGTTTTGATTGTTATCTGGGTTCTAATACTGTTCAAATTGAGATGCTGCACGTTAAAAATCTTTTGAGGACTCACAAAGTGCTAAGTTTTGGGAGTATTCCTTTTATATAATTGCATTGCTTTTTCTCAAGAGCAAGTGTGTACTATTACTTTGATATTAAAGGAGAGGAAGTTGAGTTTCAGAGAGATTTACTATCTTGCCCTAAGTCTCACAGCAGGGAGATAACAGTTATCACTACCTGCTGCCTACTGAGCCATAAGAAGTTCATTTTTCACAAACCATTTACAGATTCATTTACAAAGCATGTAATAATGCTCAGAAGAATTTGGATAGTACAGCAAACACCAGGTAATGTGAAACTTTTTTAAAAAAGATAGCGTAGTACAAAGAGCCCAGCGCCATTTTTTAATGTAGCCCATTTTTATTAGTTTACCTACTTTATGCAGCAAAATGAGTTTCCTTTTGATATGTTTGTACATGCATATAACATACTTTGATTAGCTTAACTCTTCCTATAACCTCCTCTCGCTCCCTCTAGTCCCCTCTTATCCAATCATCTCCCTTTTACTTTCCTGCCACCTCCCCCTTTTTCTCCCTAATTTTTCTTTTTTTTGGTTTCCACGTAAGACAGAAAATACATGATAGTTGATTTTTTTGAGTCTGACTTATTTCATTGAACAGAAAAGTCCAATTCCAACCAGTTTCCTGCAAATGTCATGATTTCATGCTCTTTGTCTCTAAATAATATTCCATGTTGCCAGCACACTGTAGTGATATGTGCATGGTCATGTTTATGGAGGTTAATTAATAGTGAAACTATGCAAACAGCATAGGTGCCCATTGGCAGATGAATGGGTAAAGGAAATGTAGTAAATGTACACCAGGACCAGTTTTAACATGTGGCAGGGAGTCTTCTTTGAGCCGTTTAGAGTCTATGACCTCTCCATCTAGTCACATAATCATTTCCATTTTCTTTTCCTTCTTCTGAAAAATTGTAGTCATAACATTGTTGGTATGAAAATTTTACAATGGTTTAAGTCTTGAAAGGTGCTTGTAAATCTTTAGTCATAATGGAAATGTAAGTTTTATTAACCTTATTATTCATTTTTCAGACCAGTAATGTCCCACCTGTGCTCTGAGACACAGACTGATGAATAGTAACTGGCTTTGGGGCAAGATTCATTCTCTTTACTTGATAGAGCCCTGGCAACAAAAGACAGAAAATAATGATGGACTTGTCCTTTCAAAAACTAGTGTATTTTTAGCGACCAGTATTTTAGCATGAAACTGAATTTGGGGACCATTTTAACCAATTTCCAAGTGAAATATATATAGTCTAAATTTTATCAACTGATAAAAGTATGCATCATTTTACTTCCCAACCTAGTTGATTTCACTGACACGTAACTGGTTTTTGAAGATTTCTATTGTGATGAAATGGTCCACAAGAAGACGTGCACATTATGTATTTGGTTCATTTAATGGGCCAGGAAAAGGGTGCATAGCTGTCTCTTTAATCAAGCAGACCTCAGGCTGTTTCAATGAGAATAACCCAGGTGCTGATCACCTTAATGACAACACTATTTTAAAAAGCATTTTAAACACATTATACTGTAGATTGTTCTATTTTTTTCCTAATGGAGCTGTCCTTGAAGGACCATTATGCCATTCCTTTTAGATGTTTAATAAAGCACGAGATTATAATGATCATGCTGGAGAATAGGTTTCATGCGTCTGGGAATTGCAATATAGCAATCTTCGATTAAATCATCAAGATGCTAAAATGTATTTTTAGTAGAGTGGTGATGGGGGCTTTATTAAATTGGTCTAATCAGTATTCCCTAAGATCATTCCTACAATTTCATTTTTAATTATTATCATCCTAATCAAAACACATGTATTCATGATTCCTTGGTGCATATTCCTGAGTTGAGATTTGTGAGTTTCACCCCAGGCCCACCAGAGGCTTCTAGTTGGAAATGACCCTGAAGCTTGTGAAGCCCATGGAGTACAGGTATATTAGTCATCACAGCAGGTGCTGTTGTGGGGATTTGAGTGTGGGCTCCTGAGTAGGCCTCTGTGGGTTCAGAGACATACTTTGAACTTATTAGTGGCCATGCATTTATTGGCATTATTCAATCACCTATGAGAATAATATTACCTCACAAGAATCAAATGAGATGTTTTTTATCATGTAAGCCCATAATACTAAACCCTTAGCAAATGCTCAGTAAGTGATAGCTTTTGTAGGTAATATGCTCCGCATCAGAGATAATGTCAAACCAGTGGATTTGTGTTTAGCTCCCACACAATTTTTAAGCTATCTTTTATCACATTATTCTTGACAACTTAGATTCATAAAATCTAGAACCAATGACTAGCAAAGCAAGTTGCATCATCATTTTCAGCCTCCTAACATTACAAAAAAATTCTTAATAATCAAGGTAGAGCAGAATAAGCATTTGTGTATCAGATACATGTGATGTGCAGGAGGAAGGTTAGACTGAGCGGTCAGGGTCTTTCACCCAGTAGTTAGAATCCAGGAGCAACCTGTGCAGCAGGCAGAGGTGAGGAAGAGCCATGGAGGTAAGTGCTGGATGCTTCAAGAAGTGCTTCCTTGTGTTCTATGAATTGTCAGGGAAACAGCTGAAGAAAGCAGCAAGTGCTGACAGGAGGGATGCAGATAGAAAATGTCACAGTTTCTGAGACCAGGGTCAGACAGAGAGCAGATGTCCCCTGAAAGCATAGCTAGGGTGAGAATGAATTCACTACAAGAAATATTAAAAACAGAACAAAACAAAACAAACAAAAAACCCAAAGGATGAAAAGTTGGTTAACAATTCAACCAATAAAATATTTTCTTTTGATTTTAATTTAATTTAATTTTTTCATAAGTCAACCTTCTAACTGTCTTACATAGAGATTTAATGAAGAGGATCCCATGATATGGGCTTGTCTGTGGCTTAGGCAAGGCTGGGTTACTATTAGCTCAGACTTCATTCCTGACTAAATGGTGAGCTTATCACATTTATGTATATTATAAAAGAGAGAAAAAAAAAAGTTTAGAACAAATTAAACCCCAGAGGTCATAGATAGTGATGGAGTAACAGCAATTTTGCTTTGCAAATTATTATGTTTTTGATCCCTGATACTTTGGAATTAATATTCATTGGATTTTTATCTAAAAAAATTGAGAAAGGTTTTCCATATCCAGGTATTTACTTTTTCTTGAGAAAGACTTGTAGTATTGAGAAAAATACTTCAACCTGTTTTAAGAAAGATTTTAGCATACAAGGAAGAGAAGGAAGGGGTGGTCTTGCTGGCAGAAACACTCCTAGATGCGTATAAAAAGCTGTGGTTGCAAATCACGTATCTCTTTAGAGTTAATCCAGGGTTTTGAATATGAACCCTTTCCTTCGGCACTGCATCTTAGCATAATGACACCCAGTTGAGTGAGTGGGATCCATTTGGTGGCGTGAAAGCAGGGACTTGAACAAACTTAACTCTGCTGATTGCGCAGCCCATAGTTCATGGGTCATATAACTTAGTCTTCAGGAAATTCCTGTGAAATATGCATTAGTGTATTTCTCTCATCAGGTTCAGTGACTTAATAATGGTCATGTTTGGGAGACCCAAGCCTGATGTCAGTGTTTTTTACCTGCCTTTGTGATACAGACTTATTCTGGGTGGAAGGGTTACGGAAGAGAAATCAGCTAATGAGCTTCTCATGCCACCCCCACCACACTCCTGTCCTGTTGCTTTCGCCCAGAGTGGACCTCCAGGCCATATCCATATGACCAGCCTATGTGCAATTGCCTCCTTGACTCTTCTTCCTCCTCTAGTTTTACCTTATATCATACAGGAAGTAGTGGAATTTGTCATAGCCTCTTCAGTAAAAATGATCATAATGCATATCTGCTTTATGACCTTGTTGATTTTTCATCACTTCTAAATAGGAAAAATAAACTACTTAGTTGTTTCTTGCCAGTGCAAATGAACTATCAAGTTCAGCAAGTGCTATGAGCCGCATTTTGAAAGTTGCCATAGAACAAGAGTAATTAGGCAATTTAGCACAATACTTTTGGCTGATAAATTTTGTAGAACTTTTCTTCTATCTATTCAAGAACTCTTTGCTTGGGAAAAACTCAGGCTGCATGCAGTTTATGTGTTTTTAAGTGACAATAGCACATACTTGCCATCCTTTTGTCTTATAAAATTGCTTGAGTCTATTTTTCCCTCTTTGTGGTGAACTGCTATAATCTGTCTTGGAAAGTACTTTGAAAATACCAAAGATGAAGTTCTATTTCCTTCACAGATCATTGGGTGCTTTGCCTTAGCACCTTGCATAATGAATGTCTCATTGGCATACTGCTTAAGCATCATTTAGTCACAAAACCAGAAGAAATTCCCTATTTGCCTAAGAGTGGCTCTTTAAAACCACAGCAATATACACATGAAAATACAAAGGGAAAGAAAGCACAAGGTCATGAGAATTAATGTGGAGATGCGTTTGCCATGAAATGATCTGGGCAAATCTAAAAGAAAAGGCTCCTTAATTAAATTTGCAGAAATGGCAGATGATTTCATTACACTGAATCTTCCCACATCCCTAGTTTTAAAATAAGAAAGCTATTTCTATTCTTCATGACGCTAAATAAGTACATATTTGATTTCTGGGATAGTGCAGTGCTTACACAATGAATACTAGAATAAACACAAACCCAAATTATTTAAAGGGCTCATAAGAACTAAATCTTATGTGAAATATATACGAAGATATGTTTTTCATGTGTATTTGCGGAACAAAAGCATTCTCTTCCACCTGTCTCCCTGATGAAGAAGAAAAGAGGTGCTGTAGTGTGTACTATGTTAGAGGGACACAGTCCAAGGCCACGGTGATGCTACCGCATAGCTGAAGTACATAAACTGGAACCTATGATAGAAGGAGCTTGGTTTTAAATAGAGTTTCAGGACTTGTGACCAACGTGGTAAACTGTCCACACTCATTTATCGTTTTTCCCACCTAAAATCTTTCTAAAATGGGAGTAAAGGAATTAAAAGGGTATTATCAGGGGCCGGTGATGTAGTTCAGTAGCCTAACCCTGGGTTCAATTCCCAGAACTACAGAAAAGCAAAGGAAAGGAAGAAACAAAGAAAGGAAGAACGAAAGAGGAGAGAGAGAGAGACAAAACCAAAATTAACATAAAACGGCATTAACCAACAAGAACGATGGTAACAGCACAACAATAGAGAAGCAGAGGATTAGATATCTGGACAAACTTCAGAAGAAACTGAGTGCAGGTGTTGCTTTATATAGCAGGGTGGTAGAAGGTTAAACATTTAAAAGAAGGGGATACTGACAGGTGGTGATTCAGGGTACCACACAGTTCGCTTGCGACTTCTGCCATGTGAATCTTCAGGCCCCAAAATAGGTAGGGTTAAAGACAGGATAGTATCTGATATACTTTGTTCGCCTGTAGCAGCCATGTTGAGTATCCATTTTCTACCTCATGGAAGAGATGATTCAGTCTCTAAAAGAAAACTTGAAGCATAAAGGTTCCAGACGAGAGCAAAAGGTAACATAGGAGAGATGGGACCCTAAAAGGAGAGGTAAAAAAGCTGTAAAATCTATATTAGGTAATTAAAGGATCTGATATCCCAGATTCCCAGAAATTCAGTTTGTCTCCTTTTCATTAGGAGTTCAGAGAAACAAATCCAGTGGCTGCAGGGCAAGACTTCAAAGTTGTTCGATCAGTGGATATTCCACCTCTGATCACTCTAACCTCACCAGTTAGGAGCCACCAAGCTACAGGATACATCGTTTTTCTTCAGCAGCAAACTTTCTTAAGCCTCAGTCTTCAGTGGGAATTGACAAACAGAGATTATGAGACATTCAAGAAAAGCACCATTGATGAAATAGCCAAAGAAGCAAATCGGAAAATATAAATCCAAGTGAAAGGGACGAAATAGGGACAGAAAAATCCTCCCCACATATATTCATATGTAATAAACATTTATCTAGTGTTAAAACATTTTATCCATGAAGCAAGAACTGGTTGCTATTTTAAGAAAAGAACATTAAAAGAAAAGAAAGAATGTCTAGGATTTAAATATATGCTGTGTGGAAAAAGGAATCAATGGGATGAGAGATAAAAAAGTTCTTCCCCCTAAAAAAGACACAGGATAACAGGAAAACAAAATTGAAAATATTAGAGAATCAAAATAGAGCTGATAGTAAATAATCGAAGCTACAGAAAAAGAGACTAGTTGGAGGGAAGAGTCATCAGGTAAATTAATAAATGATTTGTTTTTAGAATTTAAAAAATGAACCTTCTTTAATAAAAGAGAGTGAGGGAAAACCTTAAATAATAAGATTAAATTGTTGTCAATTTAGAATTTTGTAGTCAGAAAGTCTGTATTTCAAGTGAGAAAGTAATTATAAGATATTTTTTCCCTCAGAGTCTAATACTATACTTTAATGAATCCTTTTCAGAAAAAGCCACTGAAGGATATTCTTCAACAAAATAAAGGTGTTACTTTTGAAGAGGAAAGCATGGGATCTAAAGAGAGACATCATACATAGGAGAGAAGCAAAAAATCCCAACCCAACAACTGGGTCACGTATTAAGCCTTGTAAGAGAAATGGAATACAAAGCATAATGGTAGTATAATATTTTCTTCAAGAGTGAACAATCTTTACAGTAAATAATGTAAAGATTGGTTGTTGGCCTAAATCACATCTGCCCTAAACCTCATTAAGAAGGTGGGGAGGAGTGTTGTAATTAAATCCCCATAGCAAAAATTGGTAAATTAAAAAAATAAGCATTTCATTTAGAAATACAGGGATAAATAACAAAAAATAATTCCCAAATGTATACCACTTTATTTCCTGAATTAAGGCTTTCAGAAAAAGGCAGAAGTTTCTCATCAAAGGGTTCTCTAATTTTACAAACAGAAATAATTATATTAGCCAAACAAAACTCTGGAAAGAATTTAAAAAATCTTGAATGTAGGATTTAGAGATTTAATAAAATGCAGTGCAGCTAGCACATATTTAATGCTATGTTAATTCTATTTCATAATAACTAAGGCTCTATATTAAATTGTTTAAATAGATATATGGTGGCATATAAAGCATAATAAAAAAATATCATGAATGTTTAAGTTTTAAAGAGTGTTACAGGAAAAGACACATAACCATTATTCAGCCTCAAAATAGCCTCCTTCGCTTTGAATACACTTATCATACTGTTCTAGAAACTTCCTGAAGGAGCCCTTGAAATCCTCTTCCATGAGTGTTTTTGTTGTGCTATTGTGGCTGCCTCAATGTCTTGAACTGATGCAAAATGCTTATCTTTTATGTTTATTCTGACTTTGGGGAAGAGTCAGAAGTCCCACGGTGCCTAAAGTGTTTGAGAACACACCATCATGGTTTTATTTGATAAAAAGTGGCATAAGCACATGGTTGATGAGAAATGATCAAAACATATGATGAATGTTTAAATTTAAAAATATAGTGAAAACGTTATCGCTATTAATGTACTTGAAAATAGTCATAACACAGACCCTCCCTTTGAACACAGTCAGCTCATTTTCTTGGTAGTGTGTCTTTCAGCTGTCCCTTGATGTTGTGCTTTTTAAAAATTTTTCTTTAAATTTGTCATTTATTTGCAGCCAAACTTTCCATTGTCATAACCTACAGTTGGGACAACAGAATGTTTGTGTCTTGAAATATCTTTCATTTTCTTGACACTCAATGCTTTAAACAGGTCTTTGTTTTTTCACTCTGTTGTTCTTGTTCAGCCAATGAAAAAGATTTTTTTCTTAATTTTTAAAATGCCCTTCTAAAACAAAGCTATATCATGGAAACAAAAGCTTAGGGGTGTTGAACACGTGAGTAGAGTTTATTGCGTACATCTTACACTACTAGGAGCTTTGTCCACACATTTTCTAGTGCATCTATTTACTTTTATTTCTCTCTTTCTCTTCCCATCCCTTCTCTTTCTTGTTCTCTGCCCTTTTTCCTTCTCTCACACTACGGCTCTTCTTTGATGGCTCTTCTTTTCCAGACCCACAAGCCTTACATTTAAAAATTTCCCTGCGTGCTAAACAAATTAAATTTCAAATGTATTAATAATATTCATTACCACAATATTATAACATGTAACACCATGAAAAATAAAGGGAAAAATTAGTTATCAGGGGAAAAACAGACCAGTTTTTTGAAGTGTAAGAAGCAGACTGGCCTAAGACTTTTTGGCAGCAATATTGGACACAAAAACATTATAAAAATACCTGAGCAGAAATGGCTTTTTATTGAAGTTTATTGTGTTTGTTATGTAATTAGTAAAAATCAATTTGTAGACATTTACAAATATTGGAGAATCAGTAAATTAATCACCCATAAACTATAAAAGAATTATAATTTTTTTTTCTGTACCAGGGATTGAATTCAGGACCTTGCGCTTGCCAGGCAGGTGCTTATTCCACTGAGCTACATCCCCAGCCCAAAACTATAATTTCAATATAGAAGAAACACAAACCATAAGGGTAAAGGTTGTTAATGAATTTGAGTCTACAAAAATTAAAAACGTATTTCTCAATACTCCCTAAACATTACATCTAGGATAATACAGTTACATTCCATGTTTATGAGTATATTCTTAATACCTAATATATGTGAAGCACTTGTAAAGTCAGTACACAATGGAAAATATCTCACAGAAGAATTAATGTAAAGAATAAAAGGGCATTTTTCATAAGTAGAGCGACTCATCATAACAAACACATGAGATAATGTTTGAGTTTAATCTCATTGAAAATTAGGGAAGAGGACAGGAAGATGAGGCAGAAAAGAGAAAAGTACTATGAGTTTCTCATATACTAGGCAGGTAAAAGCTAGAACGTGCAATATGAATTCTTACATGCAGCTGGTAGGAATCAGTACAAACATTTTGGAAGGTAATTTGGAAGCATTTATTAAAATGAAAGAATGCATATTTTATGACCCAGGAGTTCCACTGACCAGTGTCCAACACAGAGAAGTGGCCACTCTTGTGTCAGGAGACATGCAGAGGGGGTCATTTCGGAGCCATTGGCAGTACAAATCCGCAACAGGGTTAGCTGCTCTGTGATACATCCATTTTATAGCATATTCAACAAATACTGTCATTTAGCTCTGAATCTTCACACTGAAGCTCCCAGGTATAATGAGTACTACTTCGTGATTTACCATTTCAAAAACAGAACCCGTCATAGAGGAGAGATTTGAGGATCGATTATATTCACCATATACTATGTATTTAAATCTGTAGCAGCTATGCTGATGTTGTTGTTGGATATTATGCTCTCCTTTGTGAACATTTCAGTCTCAATAGCCCAAATAGTTGTTGCTTGCAATACAGTTCCAACAGAAATAAATTCTACACTACCGAGCTTTAATCATTTCAATAAGGTGAATGTAGACTATGATAATAAATTCATTTAAAAAATCATTGTTAAGAATGGGATTTACAAGTATGGAATTTATTCTGTTCTAGAAGGAAGAATAAAGTAATGTTGCCTAACCTTAAGTGGAAATTCAGCCATAACTGGGGTAACTTTATGAATGAGTGTTTCTCCACACTGTGTTTTACTTGATATTCCACAGTACCTTGCCAAGTTACCTTAGTGATATGACAGTAAGAAGCATCTGTACTGAGCAATAGCTGTTAACTTAGAGCAGAATGATGATCTCTTCCAAGAAGAAATTGTCGGTGTGGATCTGGCCTCCGTTTTCTTTCTTGTGCCCTTGGACCTAGACCAGCCACCTTGCTGTGAGTCGGAAGCAGAAACCTACACAAGGACGACAGATTGAAGAGATGGCCGAGCCCATGTCCCGGATGATGTTGTTGACGCAGCCTTCAGAGGTACAGCCCAGTAGGTATCCTACTACATGAGACAGTACTTTGGAATGCAATGAAACCTTCTATTATTCGAGGCACAAGTGATAAAATTTTTAAATAAATGTACTTCACAGCTAACAAATATGCTAAAAATTGCAAATGGTTTTTTTCATGACACCCACATTTTCCTCTGAATAAGAAAAGGGGACACAACTCAAAACAAATCTTAGAAACGGAAGTGATTGAATACTCAAGTGGGAAAGAGGCAAAACCCATATGTTTACCTGGGGCATTTAAGGTCCAGAGGTTTATCTTGCCTGCGTGTCCCTCAGCAAGTTTGTGGAATGTCAGGATTAGATATTTGGGCTATGCCAGCCTCTTCATACTGTCTCTGTTTGGTGTTAAGCATCAAAAACACATAGCATTTAATGAGGAGAAGAGACAGGTATTAAAATGCACCACTTCTATGTGATCATCAGTGCTTGCTCACCTAACACCCCACAGGTTTCCTTAAAACCCACATTATTACCTTGAAGGAATCACATAAGACAAAGGCATTATTATTTAATGTTTCATTTTATATAGGAATATACACTGTCAACACTTACAGTTTTGTTTATAAATTATTAATAATTATAGGAGCTTTAGGGAGTTGGGAACTTTTAAAGCAGTAAACATGCTTCTGGCTTGGTTTACATCCTTTCTAGTTGATGTATAAATATGACACTTGATCACTTTATTCTGCTTTAATTGTAAAATGTTCTAGCCTTAATTTTGGCCCTCAATTTTTACATGGCAAAATTTCTTTATTCATATCTCTTTACCTACTTAATGTTTAAATTCATTTTGTATTCCTACACCTCTATGAAGGCACAGAAAGAGTTTTCAGTGATGTAAATTATAGCTTCTATCAACAGTCCTGGTGGAATTAATACTCCATGTTAATGTGAGGCTGGAATCTGAGTGTACAACACATTAAGAGAATGAACAGAGCTGCACACACTCTGGTTTGCAGCCTAAATTACAGGTCAGAGAGGTGAGACATTAGGCCAACACTTTATGCTTAGGAGGGTTTCCATCATGCACGAACCTAACCACCCGTTAGGTCCCTGCTGTCTATTGGATACTCTCACTCCGGTGCAGTTGATAAGCATTTATGGAGCACCTACTCTTTACTCAGCCATATAGGTAAGAGAGTAAAGAGCAGGGACTAGCAGAAATACAAAAAGGAGTAGAGCAATGACCCTTCCCAGGAGGGATGTACAGTCTAATGGATAAGCAAGTCATTATGGAACATTATAAAACCTGTAGTAACCCTTTGACTGAAGTACTGCTGAAAGCAGATAAGGGTATTTACTTGCAGCTTCTCTGAAGAAGTGATGTACAAGCTTGATCTTCAAGGGGGAGAATCATAAATGCAAGAAGAAGATAGGAGCTACTTCAGGTTGGAGAACAATTATTAAGGAAGCAGTGATAAATGTGTAGTTCAGGAGGTCTGCGGTGGAGAATACGCATGGTGAGAAATCCGCTGAAAATCTAGATGATAGAAGACTGATAGAGTGATGTAAGGAACACTCCACTCTCTGTTCACAGCATTCCTTCATACTGAAGACTTCCCTTCTCCTCTTTATGCATGTTGGACAACTCTGCTTGTGAATCAATTACCAGTTGTTTTCTCATCCTAATCTGCTATGGTTGGGCCACCATGCATGTAAAACACACATCTGTTGCAAACGATTGACGTTCCATCATAGAAGAGGACAATGGACTACAATACACTACTAGGAAACTTCAAATGGAGCCATGTTTTAGATCACATCTATTTCAATGTAGATAAGGCCTGTAGTAGTATCAGTAAACCAATAGAACAAGGTGGAAGACTGGTATTGCACAAGTGTGGTGCAAGTTTCTTGATTTCAGTTTTCTTTATGTGAAAAAGTTTAACAGTATAAGGACTTTTCCTTACCATGCATCTGTTCTTCGTGTGCCTAATATTCAAGATTTCTTCTTTTGGAGTCCTAATGTTTTTTTTTACAAAGTTAGTAATTATTGCTTGGGGGGAAAGGTTCTCTATAAGCACAGACAGATCTCAGTCATATCAGTGGTAGAAGGAGAGCTATTACTTTTCTTTGTTATTATAATGGTTTAAGAATAGTTGACTCAGTTTCCTTTAAAGAGTAAACCTAGTACTTTGAAAAAAGAGTCCAAAGAGGAAAAAATAGTTTATATATTTGCATAACACACATCAATAAGAATTTAAATATTTATATTTAAATATTGAACACAGGTAGTAATCTATGAAATACTGAAAACAACCCACTGAAGGGAAGTCCGGAGTCCTTGAAATTCAGTGAGTTTAAGCCCCCATTGCACATATGTATAATATGTATATTTTTCTTGGAGCCTGGAATACCCAAAAGTCATAGAAGTACAAACTCTAAGAGTGAAAAATAATCCTAGATTTCACCTGGTCTAAGTCAGAGCACGTGGTCTATTACAGAGTGCCAGAGAAGTAGACTGTTAGTATTATTGATACATAATTAATAAATATAGGAGCTCTAGGAAATAAGGATTGATTGTTAAACTGTTAAATTCCTTAACTTTTATTTGTCTCCAGTGCACAGAACCCTGCTGAGTCATAAATTTTTAAAAAATCGATGGATTCCCCCATAACGAGTACAAATAAATTATCCTCACTGTCATCACTGCTGATAGTAACAGCATCACAAGACTCTCTGATAATTTAACTAGAACTAGACTATTTCTTTTCCTCCCTACTCTTTGCAGACAAAAGTTTACCGTGTGAAGTTTGAAGGAAATAAGATTCAGTAGCACATTTTAAATGTGCTAAAATATTTTCAAATGCTCTCCAATGCCATTTGCATATAAACAATTTGCCTGCTAATTACAGATGATTTATTCCGTTATTAAAATAGGTCCTACAGAACATGTGCTTTTCGGTGTTGTAGTGGTTACTCTTTCTTATTTTACTTCAAGATAATTGACATATATTTATACCTTCTTTTTAACCAATTCGCTTGCCTTACTTCATACACTATTCCTCCCAAATATTGAATCAGTGAATCCTAGTGCGTTACTTCATCTGATACTTGAAAGAACTATTAACTCTGAAGTCTATGAGCTATTGTTGCTGCTTGTATTCTTGTTTACCCACAATGAGCAAATGCCTACAAAGCAAAAGCCATGTTTTTTATTTGCTTGTCTTTCCTTTCCTCCATCCTAGTACTTATTTCCTCCTGAACAATTTCTTCACAACTCTCAATATCTATTGTATATTTTAGACCTTATTTACTCTTTCAGTTTCTCACACCAGGGAGGCAGTATGATATTTACACATGTGAGTCTGATTGATTTCACTAATGAGTATGGTCTCAAGTTTCATCCACTTACCTATAAGAGTCTCAAGTTTATGCTTTTAATGGCTGAGTAGTTCTCCATTATATGAAAAGACAACTTCGTTTTCATCCATTCTTCAGTTGATGGGCATTTGGGTTGTTTCCAAGATTTAGCTATTACACATTGTGCTACTGTACACATGGGTGAACATACATCACTATGGTATGTTGTTTTTAATTCTTCTGGGAAGATACCCAGAAGAGGAGAGCTGGGTGGAATTGGGCTTTTTGAGGGATCTCCACACGGATTTACACATTATCTGCATTCCCACCAACAGCCGGCAGGGGTTCTCTTTCCCCAGCAACTGCTCCAGAGTCTGTTACTGATTTATTTTTTGATGATAGCCATTCTTTCTGGAGGGAGATGGAATCACAGTGTTGTTTTAATTTGCATCTCTCGAGTGACCAGTGATGTTGAATATTTTTTCACATATTTATTCGCTGCTTATATTTCTTCATCTGAGAAGTGTATGTTCATTTCAGATGCCCATTATTGGATTAGGGCTTTGAATTTGAGGAATCTGATTTTTTTTCCAATTCTTTACATGTTCTAGACAGAAGTCCTTTGTCTGAAGGACAATTGGCTAAAATATTTTCTCAATCTGTGGGTTTTCCTTTCATTCTGTTGGTGATTTCCTTTGCTGTGCAAAAACTTTTTAATAAGATGAGGTCCCAGTTGTTGATTCTTTGAAATATTTCTCATGAAGTTTGGATTTTGTTCATGAACTCTCGGCCTACACCTATGTCCTCAAGATATCTACCTATTTTCTCTTCCAGTAGATATAGTGTTTCTATTTTAATATTTAGATATTTAAGCCATTTTGACTTTAGTTTGGTGCAAGGTGATAGTCATGGGTCTAGCTTTAGTCTTTCACATGTAGAGAGCCAGTTTATCCAGCACCATTTATTAAAGAGGTCATCTTTCTTCCAGTGAACATGTTTGGCCCCTTTGTCAAAGATAAGGTGGCTGAGTGTGTTTGGAGGTGTGTCTACATCTTCCAGTTGTTCTACTGATCCTCAGGTCTGTTTTTTGCCAGTACCGTGCTGATTTTATCGCAGTAGCTTTGTAGTATAATTTGAACTCGGGGAATGTAATACCTTCCACCTTTCCATTTTGCCCAGAATTGTTTTTGATATTCTGGATCTCTTCTGGCTTCAGATGAATTTTAGGAACGTTTTCTCTAGTTCTGTGGGGTATTCTAATGGTATTTTGAACAGAATGGCTGTTTTCTCTATGTTGATTCTATCTCTCCATGGGCAAGTACCATCTTTCTATTTTCCATTTTCTGATATCCTCTTAAACCTCCTTTTTCAGAGTACTGTACTTCTTAATGTATAGACCTTTTACTGCTTTTGTTGGATTTATCTTAAATATTTCATTTTTTTGGCTCCTTTTTCAAGGGTGTGGTTTCTTTAATTTCCTTCTCAGTGAGTTTGTTGTTTGTATACAGGAATGCTATTGATTTTTGAGTGTTGACTTTGTACCCGCTTATGCTTCTGAATTTGCTTATTAAATGTAGAATTCTTTTCATGGAGTTTTGGGGTCTTCTATATAGAGTACCATATCATCTGTGAATAATGATAATTTAACTTCTTCCTTTCATATCCTTATTTATTTCTCCCTCTTGTCTAATTACTCTGGCTATTGTTTCCAAAACTATTTGAGTAGGAGTAGTGATAGTGGACATCTTGTTTCCAATTTTCGAGTGAATGATTTAGTTTTTGTCAATTTCGTATGATGTTGTCTGTTGGTTTGTCATTAACGGCTTCTATCAGATTGAAGTAAAGACCATGTATTCTTCCTGGCTTTTTCTCATGAATGAGTGCTGGACTTTGTCAAAAGCTTTTTCTGCATCTATTGAGAGGATCGTGCAATTTTTGTCTTTGGCTCTGTTGATGTGATGCATTACATTTATTGATTTGTGTATGTAGAACAATGATTGTATTCTTAGAATGAATTCTACTTAGTTATGGAGTATAATCTTCTTGGTGATTTGCAACATTATGTTTGCCAGTATCTTATTGAGAAGTTTTGCATTCATGTTCGTTAGGGAGATTGGCCTGCAGTTTCTTTTTTGGTTGGACCTTTTTCTAGTTTTTGTACCAGGATAATACTTGCCTCCAAGAATTAAATAGAGAGTATTGCCTCGCTTTCAATTTCATTAGAGAGTTTGAGGAGTATTGGCATTAAATTTTCTCTAAATGTAGAACTCAGCAATGAATCCATCAGGAAGTGGGATTTTCTTTGTTGCTAAGCTTTTAATTACTTTTTCAATTCATTAACTGATACTAGGCTGTTTAGAATTTTTATTCTTCTCCAGTCAGCTTTGTTAATTCATACATACCTACGAATATGTCCATTACTTCCATGTTTCCATCCTATAATAATAAAGATTTTTGAAGTAGATATTGATGATCTTAATTTTCACAGGATTTGTAGTGATTTCACCCTTTTCATTCCTCAATGCATGAATTTGAGTCTTTCCTTTCCTTTTTTGATAAGGTTAGCTAAGAGTTTATAAACTTTATTTTT
This sequence comes from Dinomys branickii, assembly GCA_004027595.1. NCBI lineage: Eukaryota > Metazoa > Chordata > Mammalia > Rodentia > Dinomyidae > Dinomys > Dinomys branickii. The sequence goes on along the minus strand of PVLD010003314.1, from coordinate 20,539 downwards.
TCTCTCAAAGAAGCAACTCTTCAATTTGTTAATTCTCTGTATAGTTTTCTTAGCCTCAACTGCGTTAATATCTGCTCTGGTCTTTACAATTTCCTTCCTTGTATGGGCTTTGGGCTTGACTTGCTGTTCTAATTCTAGAAGCTTGAGGTGTAACACTAGGTTGTTTATTTGTATTTGTACTGTTTCTGATGTTAGAATTCACTGCTATACATTTTTCTGTTATGACTACTTTCATTGCATACCCCAGTTTCAGTATGTTGTGCTTGCATGTTTGTTTAATAATAGAAATTGTTTAATTTCTTCTTTAATTTCATCTGACTCATTGATTGTTCAGGAGGGTGTTATTTTATTTTTGTGAGTTTATGGAGATTTGTGGTTTCTTTTGCCATTGATTTCTAATTTCATTGCACTATGGCCAGATAAGGATGTGATGATTTCAATTCCTTCACACTTACATAAGCATGTTCTATGGGTTAGTATATGATCTATTTTAGAGAACACCCCAGGTGCAGCTGAGAAGAATGTGTATTCTTACATTGTTGGGTGGAACATTCTGTAAACATCTACTAAGTCCATTTGTTTACAGGCTTGTTTTAATCCTGACATTCCTTTACAGATTTTTAGTCTAGTTTCTCTATTTGTGACGGTGGGGTATTAAGGTCCCCTGTTACAATTGTGTTATTGCTTATTTGATTTTTCATGTCTATCAATATTTGTCTTATAAAATTGGGTGCTCCTGTATTTGGTCATACATATTTATACTGTTATTTCCTCCTCTTGAAGTTTTCCCTTACCAAGTATGTACTGATCTTCTCTATCTCTTTTAATCATTCTTGGTTTGAAGTTCACATGGTCTGCAAACAGAATAGTTACCCTTGCTTTCTTTCTGGGTTCGTATTGCATGCAGTATTGTTTTCCATCCTTTGACTTTCAGTCTATGAATTTCTTTTTGAGTTAAATATGTTTCTTATACATAGAATATTGTTGATTCTTATTTCTTAATCCATTTTGACAGTCTGTTTCTTTTGATTGGTGAATTGAGGCCATTTACATTGATGGTCATAACTTCTATGTATTGCCTTATCATTGTCATGTTATTTTTCTGCAGTTAGTTGCCTGCTTTTTTCCCTTTGTTTAATTGCTTGCTCTACCTGGTGATTTGCTTTTGTTGTTCTTGGAATTGTGGTCATTTTTATGTCTGTGTAGAATATCTTCCAGTAATATTTGTAGGTTGGTTTTGTGGTCATGTATTTCTTCAGTTGTTCTTTATCATGGAAATATCTTATTTCTCCATTAATATTGAAAGATAGTTTTGTAGGGTACATCAATCTGGATTTTTTTTCATCATCAATCTGGATTGATGTAAATTCAGGACTTTAAATATGTCACTCCAAGCTCTTCTTCATTTGAGGGTTTGTTTTGAGAACTCTGGAGTGATTCTGAGGGGTTTTCTTTTATTGGTGATGTGTTTCTTTTCTCTAATAGCATTTAATATTCTGATTTTGTGCTGAATTTTTGGGATCTTCATTTTTATATGTCTTGGTGTAGATTTACTTTGCTTATGGTTAGTAGGAGTTATATATGCTTTGCTTATTTGTACATCAAACTCTATTCCTACACGTTGGAAATTTTCTGGTATCACGTCTGCGAATAGTCTTTTTATGTCATTTGTGTTGACTCCTGCTTTTTCATTGATACTGATCAGTCTTATATTGTTTTTCTTTGTATTTTCTTGCAGCGATTGAATTGTTATTTCTTGATTCCCTTTTATTTTTAAGAAATTTTTTCTTTCAAGAACACTACCCTCTATCCTGTCTTCGAGGTCTGAAAGTCTATCTTCAGTTTTGTTCAAGTGCTTTTGCCAGCTTTCAATGGAATTTTTAATTTCCTGGATGTGTGTTTGTTTCATGCATTCTATTTCTTTTATATATTGATCATTCAAAGTTTTCATCCTTTTCTTTTCATCATCTATATTTTAATCTATCTCTATTCTAGATCTGCTGATAAATTCCTTTATGCATGTTGTCATTTCTTTCTGTAACCTGACAGATTATTTCTGATCTCACTTCCTGTATAGCCCTGCAGATTTGTTTCTTACTCCAATCGCTATCATTTCAGAAATGTCAGGTGTGTGTCTTCCACTTTTCTCTATCTCGTTGTCTCCTGGACTTGTTCCGGGTGGTGTGGAAGTCTGAGATTGCATCTTGCTCCTCTGTCTTGTCATTTTCTATTCCAAAAAATTTTTTGGTTGGTCCTTGTACTTTTTTTATAGTAGATAGCTAAATCACTAGTATTAAGTCTCTTCTACTAAAAGTCTGTTCCTCCGGGATGCCTTTTGGGTATAGGAGGTTCTTTTTTTTGGTCCTGGGATTCGAACTCAGGAGCTCACACTTGCTATGCAAGTGCTGCACCACTAAGCTAAATCCCTGGCCCTGTAGGAGTTTCTTGGCTTGTGTTTGTCCCAGAATCTCATCTCCCCAGTTAATTAAGAGTGAGATGTTGGTATCTGTTTGGCTCAGTTCCCAGTTCTTTGGTGGTGGGCTGTGGTGAAGATACTACCCCAAAGCTTTCCACTATTGTTACAGAGGAGAGAACGACCAATTGCAACCAATATGACATCCTAGCTAAAGTAGTATAATTAGCAATAACAATAGCATCAAGGACAGTTTAGAAACTCACAAACTGTGGTAGCTATTAATTTTGTATCTTAAACCATAAGAACAAAATCTAGTTATGTAACTGAACCAGTCATACATTGGGAGCTTGTATTAAAAGTATTTACCCTTGGTGTTTTTACCCTGTGATGGGGAGATTTAAGAACAATAGTGGATAAAGCAGATGTAGCTGAAAGGAAACGAGAAGCAAGGCTGGAGGTCAGTTGTTGATCACATAAACTTTGGGAAGCTAGAGAAGAGGGCAGAAGAGAAAGAATGAAGGAGTAAATAGGTGAGCAAGCAGGGATTATCTGAATTTAGTCCCTGGGTTTGGGGGATGGGATTAGTTTTCTGTGGCTGGAGTTTTCCCCAGTCATTTAAAAAAGAGAAAAAAAAGATAAGGGAAAAGAAAAAGCAAACAAAGAGAGAACAGAGGTGACCCCATCCTCCTGCTTCTAGTCCACGGGTCTTTTCCCCAAGCACAACACTGGTTCACCTAACTTACTCCTGTCTCATATTATTATTGTTCTTTTGGACTTTTCCATGCCACTAGCTCCACCTGTCCATCCTGTGTGCCCTAGTTGGAACCCTACTGTGTCACTGGCATTCCCTCTGGTCTCTGGGCCTTACAGTGTGGTTCATCCGGACCACAAAATGGTAACAGTGGCGGTGAGAGGGGCTGCCCTATGTGCCACTGACCTTGTTTTGCTTGTTGAGACAAAGTCTTGCTCTGTAGTCCAGCCTGGCCTTGAATGCACAGTGATGTTCCTGCCTTAGGCTCTCAGGTGCCAGAATTACAGGATTGGCCACCATACCCAACTAAGAGCAATGCTCCAAGGCAATGGTTGCCCGTTGTTCTGAGGATGCACAGTGGGAGAGGTCCCAGTGAAGTACACCCTCCACTCTGCTCGCGAGGAGTATGGATAGACACGTTGTATAACACTGAGCAGTCCTCAAGTTTTCTATATCCACCTTTGGAAAATAGTGTTTGCACTTACATTTGATGTGATTATATCTTTCAGTGAAGAGTTTATTTTCAATGTTATGGTGAAAATTAAGCCTTACCTTGAAGATGTAGTTCAAGGACATGTTGCAGAAAAAGCATCTTAGACTAGGTGAGGTTCTAATCTCGGTTTTGCTACCAGTGAGCTCTCTGACATTGTGTATAACCTCTTGGGCCCTCACTTTCCTTAGTGATGTTTTGTTTTTGTTTTTCTCTTTGTTTTTCTTTCTCTTTAAAATAAAAAGAGGTAAGTTTGAAGATGAGAATCTCTTTATCACTTCCCTAATCTTCTACCCTGCCCAGTATTTTTCATCTACTCTTGATGAAATAACCTTCTTATTTCCACAGTCACAGGACCTTTTTAACCTCTTTCAAAATTTTCTTAGAGTATACACAATATTTGGCTTCATCCTTTACTATATACTTTGAGTATAGTTAGAGTGTGCTCCTCAAGTACTCATGTGCTAGAAGATGGGTTCCAGTGCGTAGCATTGAGGTGGTGGAACCTATAAGATGTGGGGCCTTGTGAATGGCACATATCAGGGGGTGACTGTCCCTATGAAGGGATTAGACCTGGTTTCTTTAATGGTTCCATTCTGATGAGAATGGTTTGTTACAAAGCAAGTCTGATTATCTTGACCTCCTTGCTTGCTTCTTACATTGCCATGTGATCGTTTGTGCGTGTGGCTGGCTTTGTCATGTAGAAAAGCAGTCAAGGGGCTTCTCCATATCTGGGCAAATGCTGGCACAGTGCTCTTGGGCCTCCAGATCTGGGAACTGAATTAACTTCTTTTCCTTGTATTTTTGTTTTTGTTTTTGGTACCGGAAATCAAACTCAGGACCTTTCACTTTCCAGGCAGGTGTTGTGCCACTGAAGTATATCCCCAGCCCCCATTTTTCCTTATAAAGAACTCAGCATCCATTGTTTTGTTATAACAACATAAAATAGACTAATAAACTTTTCATTTAAACAAAGAAAATAGCAAATATGCACCAAGAATGACGATATCAAGGTAAAATCTTAATTTAGCTAATTAAACAATATGAGTAATTCTTTCTAAACTAAAAAGCCTAAATTCTATCTATTTCTTTGCTTTTGACAGGATGGATGGCCTCCAGTGAGTCAAAGGTTTCCTGATACTTTAGCTAGACTGACAGGGGTCTTAGACACTCACTATAATCCCTTCTTAGTGCTCCTGGTATATGAATGGCTCTACAAATAATATCACATCAGCAGTTGTGTGTTGGGTAATAAGTGATATGATCTCCCTTAGGTAATTACCCTCTTATATTTGAGTTGATTATTAATTTTCTCTGATTATTGACTTTTCACATTTTCTTTGAATTATATTCACTGTAGAATAACTTATGATCTAGTTTAATCAGAAACTAGTGACCTTATATGAATATTTTTCCAAATTTTTTAACTGCCTCCAAAGTCAGTTTGAGAAATGTTTTTCTTATGTGATCCTTAATGTACAAGAATCTTCCAAGCTCTTTCCCTCTCTGACTGGTATTCAGTCTCACATGGCATGTTAATACATGTATATATATATATATATATATATATATATATACATATACATATATATATACACATATAAGCCTTTCCTAAAGAATTTGGTTACATTGTTATCATTTTTATCTTCACAACCATACTCTGTCATAGATGCAGCTAAGTCATGGGTATTTGTTATTTTGTTAAACAGTTTGATTTTTTCCAAAAAGATTGTATCTCACGTGATAACCTCATTTAAAATATTTTATGCCTTATGATTCTGAAAACTCATCAAGAGGAACTGATTGAGGAAAACAGATTGTTTTCTGATCCCTACTGTGAATGGCTTTCTTATTAATTATTATTGACATTTCACCTTTAAAAATATAAAAGGTCATTATTATATAGAAAGATTTTTTTGATCAAGGAAGTATTAAATGAGTATTTAAATCTCTGTAAAGTGTATTCTTTTTGAAGGTCTATATCTAAAGTAAGTCACGTAGAAGTCACTATTTTCTACACTTTTTCTGGAGTTAAGTTTTCTCACCTATTCCCTTATGCTTTTAATAGATGCATGCAAACATACTTAGTTCTTTATTTCTTCATTTAAAGCCTGTTTAGCATTTAAATAATGTCTTTCTACAATGTTAGAAATTGGATCTCTGAGTTTAATAATCTCACAAGAAATAAGAACAAAATGAGTGGAATTTTGCTTTTTATTGGTCATAGGATCGAATTTATCTGCAGAATAAAATGAGATAGTATGGTTTAATAGCGGGACTTTATCAAATTACTTTGCACAGAAACTTTAAAAGAGCTTGCTGAGGTTCTATTTCTTACATGATTTTTTTCCTCTTAGTTGATTTCCAAAAAATTACTGGCTTCAAACCATACTGGTATAAAATTTGAAAATGGACCACTGAATATTCAGGCCCCCTTTTCTCATTATATGCTGATTAGACTTAAGCATAGTCATTTCACGGAACAACTACTTCCTGAGTGCTTTGGGATACCCAGATCCACTAGAAGCAGCAGCAAGGAAGCTTCTTGTCCTCAGGGAGCTGACACAGTGGACTCGATGAAGAAAGGCATATATCTCACACCACCGAGAGAATGCATGCCGGTTAAATTTCAAAAGGCAAAGCAAAGCAGTGAGCAGTGTTTCTGGAAGTAACTCAAAATGAAGAAATCTCAGCCGAGGAAGGGACAACATGGATTCAAGCTCTCGCAGACCCTGGAGGTGTGGGAAGAAAACCTAAACTGAAGGGAACAAGGGCTAAAATGAGGTTATTGGGGTACAGACCTGGGTTTGGACTGACGTGGGGAATAAGGAAGGAATCTATTGAGATCTCCAGTACTGGCTGTAAAGCTGCATGAGTGTGATGCAGATACGACCATGACATCAGGTGCTGATCAAGTCACCTAAGTGAGTGAGGATTTCTATGTTCTGTCCAAAGGGAAAAGTTCCTATTAAACTCTAGTTGTTGCAGCCAGGAGTAATGCAGATCTGGCTGTGCTGGTTCTTCTGAGTTTGCAAATGCAGCTCAAAGCCCAGCTTTTAAAGAAAATTTTAATATGAAGTGTTGAGTCAGTTCTTTAAGATACTGTGCAACCTAAATTAAAGATATATGTTGGTGTGATCTGAACTAAGAATTACCAGCCTACAATTCTGTACTTCGATAAAGAAATATGAAAGATTTAAACCAGAGATTGACATGACCATGAGACAATAGATCTTGGGAGCCATGCAAGGCATTATCAGGAATTAGATATAGACAAAAGAATCTATGGAAACTGTGAAAAAGGGCTCATTCACTAGGAAATCTAACAAATGGCAGAATTTGAAACTTTTAAGTTCATATGTGAGTATAAAATTCATGAAGAAGCCTACTCAAAGATTTTGAGTTTGGGGTTGCAGGTTAATGAAGCTAAGAAACAGGAAGCTGATGGATCAGTGGAGACTATGTACCAATTTATTTGTTATAGTCCAAGATTTACTGAGATACTACGGGGATATCCTAAGCTAGCTGGAGACTGAACTAATAAATGGAGATAGAACAGTGTCAAAATTGATTAGGTAGTTGACTAATCTCCTGTATATAGGTGTACTTTGCCATATTTAGAAATAATTTATGTAGGACCTTTCATTTCTGAACTTGAGAAATGTAACAGGTAGGCTCAGTTTCCAAGTATGTGCCACCCCATGTTTGCATGTGCAAATGCTCACACATTCATGCATGCATAGTATTGCCAATGTTTTGGAAATGAAAATACAGCAAGTCCAAATTTGGATTTCATTGAAATAGTTAATAATTTTGTGTATATATTCCAAATATTATATTGGATAAAGTTATCTCAAAAACACTTGCTGTTCATCTGAAATCCAAATTTAACTGAAATCCTCTATGTATCAGAGACTCTGCATGAATGCGTTCAGGTCATCATCCCATTTCTCCTAGATCACTGCAGTAGTCTTCGTACTCATCCTCTTGTTTCCAATTTTGCCTCTCTATAAGCCATTGTCCATCTCCTTCCTCAAATATTTTTCACTTTCTTTTTTGTGAATTTTGAATTGGTATACGTTTGTGATACATAATGAGTATGTTTGTCTTTGAGGATGGGTATATATACATATTGCTCCTGATCCTTTTTATCTTCCCCCTTCCCCACCTTTTAATCTCCCCTAAATCCCCCTCCCAACCTTCTCCCTGTTTCCTATCTTCTATCTTTTACTTTGCTTTATTAAAGCACAACTCATACTAGCTACACCTTGTAATTGGGCTACATGCTCATCAATAGATGAATTCATAAAGAAAATGTGGTGTACATATACATACAAAAAGGGCTGCTACTCAGCCATAAAGAAGGACAAATTTGAGTTATTCGTAGGAAAACTGCATTGTGAAGTAAAATGAACTAGACACAGAAGATTAAATATCTCATGGTTCTTCTTACGTAAGTAACCCAAAGTACAAATTTGTTTTTCCAATATGAGGGATATAACACATGGATGTTTCATGACTTGGCTCTATCTCCAAACCTTTAATTATTATTTTGAATTTTATTCTGAGATAAGGTCATGCTAAGTTGCCCAGACTGGCCTCGAACTTGTGATCTTCCCTACTCAACCTCCAGAGTAGCAGCACTGCAAAAGTGCACCACTAAGCTTTTAACAGCTTTCCTTTGTACTTAGAATAAAATTCAAAGTTATTTCTATGGTTTACAATATCCACACTGTCTTCTGACCAATCTCATCTCATATGCGTTGCTGTCAACTGTACTGACCAAATTCAGCCTCTTTACTTTTTAAAAAATTATCTTCAACCATTCAAGCTAGTTCACATCCTTGAGTTTGTGCACTTCCTTTTTTGGTGCTCTGAAATGCCTTTTCTCTAATTCTTTGTTCACATGGCTCTTTCCCATCACTCAAGTTCTGACTCCAATGAGATCTCCTCAAAGAGGTCTTCCTTCTTCATCCTATCCAGAATAGAATTTCTCAGCCTCAGTACTATTGACGTTTTGGCTTGAGTAATTCTCTGTGGGGAAAGGCCACACTGAGTATTATAACACACAGAGCAGCCTCGCTGAACTCTGCACTAGTTACTCTTAGTTGTGCCAGTTGAAAATGTCTCTCGACATCATCACGTGCCCTCTAAGGGAGACAATCATCCTTAGTAGAGAATCACTGAAGCAACCAGCTCCCCACCACTTTATTTACATTTTATTACCCTATTGTCTTAATTCATAGCACCTGTCACTATCTAGGGTTACTTTATTTGCATTTGCTATCACCTTTTTCACTTTTACTAGAAAAGAAACAATATTTGCAAAATCTGGTTTATTTCATTCAACATTGTATACTTATTTTCCACAATCATACTGTATACACAGAGATATTTAGTAAATATTTACTGAACACATGCCAAGTGTAAATAACTGGTACTGAAAACCAAGCGTGTCCTAGCACTGTTAGGTTGAGATAGAATAACAGTGAAAAAGACAAGATCTCTTGTATACAGAGCTTTAGAACTGCCACAAACTCCAGGATGTGTGTAATAAAAACTACAGGATCCACAGACTACAATCACCTTATACAGAAACTAGCAACGCTATAGTGCGGAGGTTGGTCTCAGCCAAGAAAGAGTCATGCTGCCCCAGTGAGAACATTGTTCCTGAGTCATCCTGCATCTTGAGACATGAGCTAGGACATCGAAAGTTCGCCTGCAGAGCTGGGGTTAGTGTTACTGGGCAGAGACCCCATTGGTTAATTTAGAGAAGGGAATTTCACACACAAAATTTAGGGTACTTTTAGGAAAAAATGGGAGTATGTTTAGGAGAAACAATACATCTTGCATAACAGGGTGGCTTAGTTACTTTTTTAGTTGCTGAGAAAAAATATCCAATGCCCACAAGTTAAAGGAGGAGAGATTTATTCAGCTCACAGTTTGTAGAGGTTTCAGTACATAGTTGGCTGGGTCCAAGGCAGGGTGGCACAACATTTTGGCATCACAGAGGAGAAACAGTCCATGGCAATGCAGAGCAAATAGAACACAGCAAGCAGTGAAGAAGCCTAAGCAGGATCAAAGGATAGTAGGCCTCTTTCTGATTCTTATATTTTATCCATTCTTCCTGCTTTTAGGGCAGGTAACACTCATACCCTTAATCCTAGCATCACACCATAAATCAAACCCAGCATTACATTCTTAATCCCAGCATCAGATACCCTAGATCCAGCCACCTCTAAAAAGTCCCACATACGACTACATGAGGCTTTGTAGGGACATCTAGACTCACACCATAACACAGGCTAACCACACAGGTGGAAGGTAGTGAAAATTTTATCTAAATATAGAGGTCGAAGAATTGTATGGAACAAATATTTATTTAGACTACAGTTGTATATCAGACCATCATTTCTGGGCTATATTTGACACTTGTATACATGACTTTATTTTCTTTTTATTCACAATGTTTATCTTCTAAAATAGACTTCTAAAAAATTGAAGCCCATCATACTACTGAGAAGACCACAAATCATAAGTATGCAACTCACTGCATCTTCATTTGAGGGATCTGCTCAACTAAGAGCCATCTATGTGAAAAATAAGAACATGGCTCGAACTCCCCACAGCCTCTTTTCTCCTTTGCATTGTCCTGTTTTCCACTAAAGCAATCCTTATGACACTTTCCATCATCAGAGAGAGGTTTTGCCCAACTGAAGTTTATATAAAAGGAATTTGCCAAACTTAGCTGTTTATGTAAGTGGTACTATACAATATATGTTCTTGTGTTTGTGACATTCACCTGCATTACTTTCCTCTGGGAGTTAATTACCTATATTATACCATTGTATAAATACGTCACAATATATTTATTGAGTCTATTTGGGTTGTTTCCTGGTTTGAGTTTTTATGCTTCTATGAATATTCACATCCATGTGCTTTGTAGGTATATTTATGCATTTCTGGGGTACAGACCTAGAAGTAAAATTGTTGTATGTTGCTGTAACAGACCGTGGAAGAGTTTTCCAAAGTGGTTGAATCAATTTGCTTGCAAGAGTCTTCCCTTTGCTCTACATCAAAAAGGAGGTTTTCATTTTCTTTCCTGGCTTCCTTTGCTCCTGTTCTTCTTTCTTTCCAGCTTTCTTAGTGTGGTAACTCATAAGATGGGGCTATGATGCAAAAAGACAAGCGCTTCCTTGAAAGAAACACCACCTAGTCCACAGTAATTTTAGATACGCTTGGCATACTTCAAGAATTTATAATCAAGCTTATTTCTTCCTTTTGAAAAATTTTACCCATCTGCCTATCTGTACCTACTTTAGGCCAGGTAATGATGCCCAGGATCTACCAAGTCTAGGAAATTTAAATTGTCTCTGGAGTATGGAGGACATGGGGATAACTTACTCTGTAAACGTAGAGTGTTCCTTTAACTAAATCATAAAAATTATTGCTGCTTTATATGAAAAGTTTATGAGGTCACATGGATGCTTGCTTACTGTGCATATGGTAAGAGTTGCGCATTTCAAGTTAAATATAGGAGCAGTTCTGACTGTAAAGAAGTAGTTTAAGAAATCAAGAGAACTATAAATGGCCATCTGCTCTATTCTCCATTTTTATTTGCTGAATTAACCCAGTGCAATATTTTAATGAATAATGGGTTGGTATTCCATCTGTTCATTAATTTTTTCACACGATAGAATAATCCATCATTTTTACTGAGTGGAAACAATTTGCTACTTTGTAAAAATATTTTTAAAAATAGAGGCAGTGGGTGTAATTCAACTTTCCATTACTTTCAAGTGTATTTTGGAGATGGAGATGCTGAGGGCATCCTTTGGCACTGGGTTGTGAGACTAGAACTTCAGTTCTTTAGAAAGGTGACATATATTGCATGATGTAATGTCTTGTTTAAATAAGCTACGTGTTGGGGTTTACTTTTAAAAAAACAGAAACATCCTGTGTATGATCAAAGATTTCAGAGGCACAACTGACATCAAAGATAATATAACACTTTGACAAAAAGGAGGGTAAGATAAGTTCTCTTTAAGAAAATATAGAGCATATGTCATTACCAGAGTTGAGCTTATGGTATTCCAATTTTGAACTCACTGCTGTGAATCTAAAACAAGTCGGGTATATAAGTCCGTGTGTGCCTGTACACACATGCGCACCTGCACGCATTTAAGTTAAAACTTCAATCTGTGTATTTTTACCTTGCTTCTTTGTTACTGCTCCTGTCTTTTTATTTCTTTTAAGTTGGTATGGTACATTATATACTTTCAGGCCATTTAAGGTTCATGTGTCCTGGAACAGATGTCTGTTTAATGGCATCTTTAATGCCTGCTGTGCCACTTCCACAAGTAGATTCCCTGAAATAGGATTTGACCAGAGGGTTCAAGCTGACATTTGGAGACCTGATGGGTATAGTGAGAAGGGGAGAAGAAAAGCAAAGGGTTTTTAAAATATTCCAGTATTGACAGTTTTTAAGATTTCTACATTATTCACTAAATATTTTCTCTCCTGGTAGTTTCCTAGCTTAGTCAGTTTTAAATATTTTATCAACAGATTTTTTTAAAACTTCCATTTCAGTTTTTCTGGGTTCTCTGACCTCAGGGTATTCTTAACTATCAGTTGAGATTTTTTATTTTCTTTAAAGATAAGGACTATGGTGTGCAGAAAGAATAGTAAATAATTAGTAACAATATTCCTGGGGCTTATAGGAGGCTGTACTACATTAATATCATTTTGAAAGAATGACTAAATTCCAACAATGATGTCTCAGTGCACAAATCATCATATCTAAAGTAGGTAAACCAGTTTAGAGGCACACATTTTAATCCCACTGGATTTCATTTATATATTTCTTCTTATTGGAGTAGAGAAAATAAAGCCCTTACTCTTTATTTACTCCTTAGAGCTTTTCTGTGGTAAGTCTCTTGGTCCCTACACATTGCTCATATGATCTCCTGCATTCAGGTTTTTTCCCATGTTAATAGCCATTATCTAGTATAATCAGGTTTTTTTCGCCTCCATGTGTAGAGTAAATGATAGATTATAAATTCCTTTCTGGAGAAAGTTCAACTAAAATTTAAAGACAAAGCAAAAAATAAATTAAAAACAATGAATGATTAAATGATTCAGTTTTTTAAATAGTACAATACAAAAGGTCAGGTATTCCAGTTTGGTCAAATATGAATATAGTTCATTTCACTTATACTATTCATTTGCCTTAGTTTCATTGAAAAGAAAGGTTTCTGATTGTTTCTTCTTTGTAAGAAACTTTTTGGTATATGTTTTGTGCTCTGAGTAACTACTTTAGAGATGATCCACACAATATACTAACTACTTTTATTCACTTATTATTTTGTTACGCATTTTTTACTAAAATAAGACATACACTAAAAAAAAGTGAGTGAAATGATAGCACCAAATTTCAAGGGAGGTTTTTCTGTGGTGCTTACATACAGGAAGATTTTTATTTTTAATTTATTATTCTCCATAAACTCTAGTTTTGAAGCTGACCTTGGGTGTCTTTGGAACCTGCCTTCAGAGAGAAGGCACTAAGGAGCGCTTCCAGGGGCTACAAAGCATAGGTAATTGACAGCAACCCATTATAAATTGAGGCCTGCGAGTTAGTGCCTGCCAAGACTAGAGGTCAGTTTCCATCGTTCCCAGCATGTGCCACTTGATCTATTAGTAGGTCCTTTCAGAAAAAGATATAGGTTTTCCAGATTGTGCAAAGATTTTTTCCAGTTATGAAGCACACATACAACAGGGTGAAGTCATTATGTTCTATGAAAGGTTTCCTACTAATTTACTGGGAACAGTTCCATGAAAACATAATTTAATTTAAAATGTACAGAAATTTAAATCTTTCTGATACAATTGCATGATGGAAAATACAGTTGGGACAGTGATGTCATTTCCACTTACATCTTTAAGAAAGTTCACATGTTGTTCTACCTGTCATCTCACCACTGGCTTCCTAGTGACAGCAGCACAGGACACACTTACACTCTTAGGAGGATCTCAGAAATTTACAGATGGGCATGACTGTAGGTGTGAATTCTGGCCCAGGTTAAAGTCCTACAATTAATGGCCTCTGTAGTTTGATGGAAGTTAATCTCTCAACGCATCAATTTATGAATGTGTGAATCCAAATAACTAGCCTTCTGGATTAGTGTGGAAATTAAGGTTTTATATCTAAAATGTTCAGTTCCATGCCTAGCAGAGTTCGGGCTCAACACATGGTAGCTTTTTCATACAGTAAATCTGGATCCAGCTAGAATTATTTATTTCTTTTTAAGCAAAACTTGGGATAAGAAGAGAGGCTTGTGCATGAGTCTGAGAGAGGCTTGGGGATTTCTCAGGCCATTGGTGGTTTCCAGTGCCCCAGCACAGTTTATTTTCATTAGTACTCAGGAGTGTGAGGAACTGGTGTTACTCTCCTATGCAATCAATCAATTGGTAGCTAATTTTTAAATTGCTTTTGGCTTTTCTTTTTTCCTCTGTGTTAATTGTATACCTTTGTGTCCAGAAAGCACAAATAGCATGAAGCCCATCTAAAACTAAAGTGTCAAAATCATAAAGAATGTTTGATTATGCAGTATGTTCCAGTGAAAGCCTGTGTTGATTATCACGTTAATTAGAATACCTTTGCTACTGAATGTTCTATGCAATCACTGTTTTACCTCTTCCTGTCTCAAAGCACATAATTTGTAGTTTTCTGAAATGGAAGAGACAGATAGTACCAAATCTTTGCTTTATAGCTCAGTCCCCAGAGAAGCTTATAGCTGTGCTAAAAAATGAAAAAAAAAACAAAACTGAAGGCATGTTGTCTGGACTATACACTAGGATACCACAGATTTTTTAACCTTGTCATGAAAAGCTCAAGGGCATTACCTATGTGATCAGACAGAGAAATAGATCAGGCCTAATACAAGCAAGAAGTGAGAGGTGCCCCGACTGCACTTTCCATTATTACTTTTCTGTTCTCTTCTCTCCTGCCCTTCAGTTGACCTATCAACATTTTGTGAATGAAGATAACCAAGATAGACACTTACATAAAGAGATAAAAGTAACTAAGTTATAAAATGGACATTTTAAAGAGCATTTGGAGAGATTGTATCTTTTTTCCATATTAAAAAAGTGTGTAAAGAGAAAAATGCTCATTTTACTTCACAAAAATATGAATATATTTACTGTGAGCCGTGTGCTTTGAACCAGCATAAGCAGGGTATGATCTTTACACTCAAAGACTTCTGTTCTGTTTGATGACACATGCCAATGGACAACTATGTAAAATAATTTAAGGTGAAAGGAAATACAGGTGAAAAGAGTCCAGAATCCAAAGTCTTTTGCCAAGAAGTGTCAGAAATGAGCTCAGATGTTTGGTTAATCACTGAAAATCTAAGCCAGCTTTTCTTAAGCACATGAGAGGAGGAAATCAAATCCTAGAGAAGGAATGTCATGAAGAAGTCATCGAGTTGGGAAGGTATTGGCACAAGTAGTGGGTCTGGCTTGACCGGGTAGAAAGAGCTTGTACAGAAGGTGTGGAGATGGACAGAGCTACCAATAGGCAAGACCTGGAGAAACATACAGAAAACTGGACCTTATTCATGGACAGGGGCCCACTGATGATTTCCAGGGAGGCACATAATTTGGCCTGTGCCAGGGAAGTAACTGCTGTCGTTTGTTGAAATCAGTGCCATACATGAAGGAAGCTGCTAGGCAGGTAAGAGGCCAACTAAGTCATCTAGGAAATTGTGGGGACTTGATTTAGAGCATCCTGAGAAGAGGGAAGTTTTGATAGCGAGAGGACTTGGAAATGTCCAATTGCTAAGGAGGACTTGTGAGGGAAAGAGAAATCATTGTGGAAGACACCTGCTCACTTAAGAGATGAGGAGGCTGTCAGTAAAGCTATGGACTGCAATAGGAAACCAGGCTGAGGTGCCTGTACGGACCCTGAGAGCCCAAGCCTGACCCTCCCATTCTCAGACTCTCTGCTGGCTCCTTGTACTAAGGTCTGTAATGGGAGCCTCCACATCTTCCCAACTTGGACCAGTGGGTGGGTTCTAAACCGGAGCGATCGATTCTCCTAATTTATGTGTCCAAACTCATTCCCCAATTTCATGGCTCATAAAGTTATCTCCAGATGTGATAAATTTAGCTCCAGCTCCAAACTTTCTATCCTGATCCCAGACTCATACATTCACCTGTTCACTTGACATCTAATAGCTCAAAATGCTCACATCCAAAGTCACAGTGCTTCACATGTGATTTTCCCTTAGTTTGCTCACCCCAATTGACAACAGCTTCACGGATAAAAGAGACTGGGACCAAAATCCTTTAGTCATTCTGGACTCCTCTCTCTCACAGCAGCTAAAGTGACCCTTTTAGAACACAGGGCTAATAAGGCAGCCCTTCTATTCTAAATTCCTCAATGGCTTCTCACCTCTCTCAGAGTACAAAGTACAGCCCCAACTGCGACTTCAAGGCCCTTTTGATTAATTGCTCCGTTACCACTCCAGCCTGGCCTCCTGCCACTCTGTTCACTGGTTGCTTCAGCTTCACTGGTTCCTTTCCCTTAGTTCCAGGAGTTCTCTAGCTCCAGGCTGTCTTCCTCCTCAGGGTCTTCTCACTGTCAGTCCTTCTTTCTGTAATATTCTTCCAACAGAAAAATTGTAGAGCTCTTGCTTTATTTGTTCAGGTCTCTGTTCCAAAGTCACATTATCAGAGAGGCCACCACAGATAAAGAAGAACCAAATAGAAGAACTACCTCCATCCTCTGCTGCCCTGCCTCTCTTACATCACATGCACCACCCTGTGACCCGTAATATAGATGTTTGCATCAGGTGTTCTCCCTTCCTTCCTCCCTTTCTCCCTTCCTTCCCTCTCCCTCCCTCCCTTTTTTCTTCCTTCATATCTCCTTCTCTTCCTTCCTTTTTTCAGTGCTGGAGATTGAATCCAGGGCTTATCACTGAGCTACATATCTGACCTTTATTTTTACTTATTTAGTTTTCGTTTTGAATTTTGAGACAAAGTCTTGCTAAACTTCCCAGATGGGGCTTGAACTTGCAATCTTCTTGCTTCGGCCTCCCGGAGTGCAGGGATTACAAGTATGTACCACCGCATTCAGCTTGGTTTTGTTCCCTTCTCTGTGTTTTCATGGCATTTAGAATGTTGCCTGCTTTGTGTTGAGTGAATCAGTTTGGATATATTAAGCTGCGGTGATGGAACGGTATCTTTTCCATATTCCAAAACCAGTACAAATGGAAAGATCAAGTCAGAAAGTTTCTTTGTATTCAATCACCATATAAAATTGCTCTTACTAATATCATGTAAGTTCTTTTTTAAAAAGCTCTCTGAATTTTTAAAATCTATCTGCATGGTTTCATTTTCCATTAAAACACTCCTATTGTAAACACAGCAGTAAATACTAGACATTAAATACTTGACTGCTTTCTTATGACCATGTGCTGAGTCAAGCGGATTAATCAAAAGATGGTTTGTCTTGAAACTTTTCCTCCTTTTAATTGCACCATACGAAATAGTCAATAAAATGATATCTGATGAAGCATATTAGCCAAATCAAACAGAGCAGGACGAGGGCACACCACTGTGCCAGTCAGTGATCAGAGAGACCGAGAGGGTATTCCTCTAGCTACTAGCAACAAAGAAGTGCAAGTGTCATCAGTAGGGCACAGCAGGGAGCATAGACTGTTTTGGGGGGATGACTGACGAAGGACAGGTGACAGTAAGGCTTAGTGGAGCGATGTTAGGTGTCTGAGGAGGCTGGTCGCTATTTGCAAGACCAGCTCAGGTTGGCAGTAAAGTAGGGGAAGGAGGTATTGATGGCAATAGTGAGTGGAAAGCTTTCCAGACAGAGGAGCTAATATGAAGCAATGGAAAAATCCCACGTTGTGACTCTTTTTACAACTTGGCATTTCATGGGGGGAAGATGTCTATTAATTTGTGAAAATCCAATTTCTTATTAGCTCTGTAAATTGCTATAAGATTATTACCACATATGTATAAAAACTACTGAAAGGAAATAAAATAATATATCGTCATTTTATAGGCACTTTAAAATGTATTTCCTCTTAATTATGAAAATGGGAAATTATTGTTTTATTTAATTTCTTCCTCCTAATACTGACATTTTGGTACAGTTCTAGAAAGCAACCGATGTTCTACAGATGTTGGATTTCAGGTTTCTTTCCATCTACATACATTTTGGTAATCTTGCAACTATACTAACACTTACTTATGAAATAACTTTATGCCTAAAATGTATCAAATCAGCTTATCTGTGGGTAACCTTTGGCATAGCCATTTTGCCTTATTTCATCTAGGCTTATCTTTAAGAAAATTTCACATCGCTTCTCGGCCTTTTGGCTATGATCAAGTGAAGAAAATTTCACACTACACCCTAAGTTTTACAATTTTGAAAATTTCTTATATTTGTAATGTATCATGCTTTATTGTTTACAAAGTTTTCATTATACTTTGGCTATTTTGTTTCAGTTGATCCTAGTAATTATTGTGTGAGCTAGAGAGAGGATAGCTAGTTCAGAATACCATAAAGTCTCTGCTTCTGTTTTATCTGCTGTTCAAAGAAGCAGATGTAAGATGATTAGATAGTCGCTGAGAGCTTGTAACTACAGCAAGAAAAGGTGGCAAAGTACCATGCAAGACCACGGATCAAGTGCCTTAGCAAGAGAACTGTTGATGGACGGTGGGTCATGTGACCAGAGTTTCAGTCAATCTTGGACCATTCATCAGGAGGGTGTAGATCCTATACCAATCCCTAGATTTCCTGTGTCTCAATAAATCATATCTGAAAATGAGTTGGTAGAGAAAAGTCTAAATTATGTCTAAGGTCCTTTCCAGTTTAAACTTTCAAGACTTGATATGAATGAACTCAAAAGTAAATGAAGCAGAATAAGCACAACCCTTAGAGGAACCTATTAGAAGATGTTGGTGAAGCATGAATATTTTAAGACCTTGTGACACAAAACTCATTTGGACATGCCCACCCAGGCACTCTGCAGTTGAGGAGCATCTCTACATATGCAGGGCACCAAGAGCTACTTTCATATCCATGTTTGGCATCTTTTGATCTATGTGACCTGGGTTTACTACATCATTACAGGATTGTTCTGTTTAAGTAATTTGCTTCTATTAGGAATTTTTAAAATCTATTTTAACATAGTAAATAAAAGTTTCTACTAACAGTTTAAGGATATGATGAGAAAATTTATTTCTGGCTATTATATACGGATAGAAACACAGCTGGCATTAGCTAGGGGAAGTTTTATTGTTTGTTTTTGGTGAGACCATATTTTCTAAACTATCTCTCTATGAAATATGGACTGAAAAAGAAGCTTATAGATATCAGTTTTAGAAAGAAAGATGGTAACAAATATTGATATTCTAGAGCTTTGCTTATTGTCTAGTTGAATTTATTACACATAAAGGTACCTGTAACCCATGGCAGTAGTTGGGATTTCATTTTTTTTCTTGTGTACTGATTCATTACCTAAATAACTGACTGAAGATCAGAGCTAAGATTTATTATCACTGATAGTTCATTTTTTCAGTAAACATGGAAAGTTTTTTTTAAATCATCTTGGATCAAAGGCTGCATTTTATCAGCAGTTCCTTAGAAACTTCCTCTTCTAAAACTTTGTGATCCTATTTATAAAACTCATAATTTCTTCTCATTATCAGTCCAGGCACCAAATTCTACTCTTTAATACAATTCCTATGTGCATTAACCCTACTCATGAATCCCTGCAGCTATAAGTAAAATATTTCTTGGAAATATTGTTTTCCAATGCAAAGATCATGCTGTGAGAAAATTAATGGATTTATGACTATGAATTTCCATAGGTTACACAGAACTATCTGACAAACTTCATGAGCGCAAAGCTCAAATTATTTTATACCTTTCTGAGTCATTAGATAATTATACAATTCTAATTCCTTTCTTCAAATAGACAAATATAGTTGACCCTGTGAAGGGTGAGTCATTATCTACCTTACTTGTGTTTCTAGGGCACCTAGTAGGTGTCAGAAAATCTTTACTGAATAAATAAAGGAGATCATAGAATTCCAACCAAAGAATGCTTATTACAGAATAATTCACAAGATGATAGATGCAAAAGGTCCATCACTTATTTTGCAAATGTGTTCAGGAGACATAAGAGTTCAGAGTGAACTGAAGTCTTGTGAACCTTAATATACTTAGTGCTGGCATCTTAAACTAATTTATGGATATGACTTCTGTAGTGTGTCATGTAGTTTATCTATAATCACTTCATGGGGATCACTGAATGGCCGTCCTATAAGAAAAGTCCATCATTATTGTATTGAATCAGGCTTAAATACAGAACATAACTTGTTCTCTATTGTAGAATGCATTTAAATACCCTGATTAAACCCTACTAACTCAGTTTCAAATGACATTCCATGCCCTTAGTCTCTTGAGTGTTTCCTGCCTTATCTGGTGAATCTCTTTCCTTGGCTTTTCACTGTATTTGTTGATTCCATTTTTCTATTAGTTGACTGAAATTTTAGGGTGTTTCTATGAGTTTGTGTGAACTACAGTTACTTGACAATTTTTAATAGTACAGTAGTGAAGCTAATTTAAATATATTGATTTTAACATGATCAAATTGCATTTCTTTTTTTTTTTATTTTAGAAACATAAAAGTACAAAAACATATTGACAAACAGACACCCATTATCATAGAAAATAGTACAATCACAACTAATCTATAGACAAGGTGATATGGTCTCAACAGTAGTTGTTGCTTTATCCATTGATATCTTCGAATTGTAGATGTATGGACCCATATACAGACATGCAAATTTAGTC